>CM038142.1:10177300-10314886 GCA_021437245.1 Aegilops speltoides | reverse complement strand
CTACCGAATCTCGTAGGTAAACCAGAGTGAGATCCGCACTGAGTGGTACGGTAATCCTGTTCGAAGTCATGTAACTAGACCATGATGAACCTACGAACTATGAGGAAGCGATGATGAGCCCAGATTCGCGAAATGGCTTGAGGCCATGAAATCTGAGATGTGATCCATGTATGAGAACAAAGTATGGACTTTGATGGATTTGCCCGATGATTGGCAAACCATAGAAAATAAATGGATCTTCAAGAGGAAGACGGACGTTGATAGTAGTGTTACTATTTACAAAGCTCGACTTGTTGCAAAAAGGTTTTCGACAAAGTTCAAGATGTTGAGTACAATGAGATTTTCTCAACTGTAGCGATGCTTAAGTCTGTCTGAATCATGTTAGCAATTGCCCACAATTTATGAAATTTGGCAAATGGATATAAAAACTGCATTCCTGAATGGGTTTCTGGAGGAAGAGTTGTATATGATGCAACTAGAAGTTTTTTTTTCGATCCAAAGGAAGCTAACAAAGTGTGCAAGCTCCAGCGATCCATCTATGGACTGGTGCAAGCATCTCAGAGTTGGAATATACGCTTTGATGAGTTGATCAAAGCATATAGTTTTGTACAGACTTAAGGTGAAGCCTGTATTTACTAGAAAGTGAGTGGGAGCACTACATCATTTCTGATAAGTATATGTGAATGACATATTGTAGATCGAATAATGTAGAATTATTCTGCAAAGCATAAAGGAGTGTTTGAAAGAAGTTTTTCAAAGAAAGACCTCGGTGAAGCTGCTTACATATTGAGCATCAAGATCTATAGAGATAGATCAAGATGCTTGATAAGTTTTTTCAATGAGTACATACCTTGACAAGATTTTGAAGTAGTTCAAAATGGAACAGTCAAAGAAAGAGTTCTTGCCTGTGTTACAAGGTGTGAAATTGAGTAAGACTCAAAACCCGACCACGGCAGAAGATAGAAAGAGAATGAAAGTCATTCCTATGCCTTGGCCATAGGTTCTATAAAGTATGCCATGTCTGTGTACCAGATCTATTGTATACCCTGCACCGAGTTTGGCAAGGAGTACAATAGTGATCTAGGAGTAGATCATCGACAGCGGTCAAAATTATCCTTAGTGGAATAAGGATATGTTTCTCGATTATGGAAGTGAAAAAAGGTTCGTCAGTAAAGGGTTACGCCGATGCAAGTTTTGACACCGATCCGATGACTCTAAGTCTCGATCTAGATACATATTGAAAGTGGGAGCAATTAGCTAGAGTAGCTTGCGAGCATTGTAGACATAGAAAAATTGCAAAATACATAACGGATCTGAATGTGAAAGACCCGCTGACTAAGACTCTCTCACAAGCAAAACATGATCACACCTTAGTACTCTTTGGGTGTTAATCACATAGCGATGTGAACTAGATTACTGAATCTAGTAAACCCTTTGGGTGTTGGTCACATGGCGATGTGAACTATGGGTGTTAATCACATGATGATGTGAACTATCAATGTTAATCACATGGTGATGTGATCTAGATTATTGACTCTAGTGCAAGTGGGAGATGAAGGAAATATGCCCTAGAGGCAATAATAAAGTTATTATATATTTCCTCATATCATGATAAATGTTTATTATTCATGCTAGAATTGTATTAACCGGAAACATAATACATGTGTGAATATATAGACAAACAGAGTGTCACTAGTATGCCTCTACTTGACTAGCTTGTTAATCAAAGATGGTTATGTTTCCTAACCATGAACAAGGAGTTGTTATTTGATTAACAAGGTCACATCATTAGTTGAATGATCTGATTGACATGACCCATTCCGTTAGCTTAGCACACGATCGCTTAGTATGTTGCTATTGCTTCCTTCATGACTTATACATGTTCCTATAACTATGAGATTATGCAACTCCGCTTGCGGAGGAACACTTTGGGTACTACCAAACGTCACAACATAACGGGTGATTATAAAGGAGTACTACAGGTGTCTCCAAAGGCAGATGTTGGGTTGGCGATTTCGAGATTAGGATTTGTCACTCCGATTGTCGGAGAGGTATCTCTGGGCCCTCTCGGTAATACACATCACTTAAGCCTTGCAAGCATTACAACTAATGAGTTAGTTGTGAGATGATGTATTACGGAACGAGTAAAGAGACTTGCGATAACGAGATTGAACTAGGTATTGGATACCGACGATCGAATCTCGGGCAAGTAACATACCGATGACAAAGGAACAACGATGTTGTTATGCGGTCCGACCGATAAAGATCTTCGAGAATATGTAGGAACCAATATGGGCATCCAGGTCCCGCTATTGGTTATTGACCGGAGACGTGTCTCGGTCATGTCTACATTGTTCTCGAACCGTAGGGTCCGCACGCTTAAGGTTTCGATGACGGTTATATTATGAGTTTATGAGTTTTGATGTACCGAAGGAGTTCGGAGTCCCAGATGAGATCGGGGACATGACGAGGAGTCTCGAAATGGTCGAGACGTAAAGATCGATATATTGGACGACTATATTCGGAGTTCGGAAAGGTTCCGAGTCATTCGGGTATTTATCGGAGTACCGGAGAGTTACGGGAATTCGCCGGGGAGAAGTATTGGGCCTTATGGGCCATACGGGAAAGAGAGAGGGGCTGCCCTAGGCAGGCCGTGCGCCCCCCCTTGCCCTAGTCCGAATTGGGCTAGGGGGAGGGGCCGCACCCCCTCCTTCCTTCCCTTCTCTCTTCCCCTTCCTAGTCTCCTACTCCTAATACATGGAAGGATCCCTAGTTGGACTAGGAAAGGGGGAATCCTACTCCCGGTGGGAGTCGGACTCCCCTATGGCGCGCCTCCTCCCTAGGCCGGCCTCCTCCTCCCTCCCTCCTTTATATACGGGGGCAGGGGGCACCCCATAGACACAAGTTTGATCTACGGATCGTCCCTTAGCCGTGTGCGGTGCCCCCCTCCACCATATTCCACCTCGGTCATATCGTCGCAAAGCTTAGGCGAAGCCCTGCGCCGGTAGTACATCAAGATCGTCACCACGCCGTCAGGTCGATTTAAACTCTCCCTCCCCGCTCTCTGGATTGGAGCCCGAGGAGCGCCATCGAGCTGTCGTGTGTCAAGAACTCGGGGCGCCGAGTAACGGCGCCGGATCGCGAGGAGAACGTCGACTACTTCCTCTACGCTGTGATCGCTTCGCTTGGTCTCACGAGGGTACGACAACACTCTCCCTCTCGCTGCTATACATCACCATGATCTTGCGTGTGCGTAGGAATTTTTTGAAATTACTACGTTCCCCAACAAGATGCCTCTACTTGACTAGCTCATTAATCAAAGATGGTTATGTTTCCCGACCATAGACATGTGTTGTCATTTGATTAGTGGGATCACATCATTAGAAGAATGATGTGATTGACATGACCCATTCTCGTTAGCCTAACACTTGATCGCTTAGTATACCGCTATTGCTTTCTTCATGACTTATACAAAGTTCCTGCAACTATGAGATTGTGCAACTCCCGTTTACCGGAAGAACACTTTGTGTGCTACCAAACGTCACAACGTAACTGGGTGATTATAAAGGTGCTCTACTGGTGTTTCCGAAGGTACATGTTGAGTTGGCATAATTCGAGATTAGGATTTGTCACTCCGATTGTCGGAGAGGTATCTCTGGGCCCTCTCGGTAATACTCATCACCTAAGCCTTGCAAGCATGTAACTAATGAGTTAGTTATGAGATGACGTATTACTGAACGAGTAAAGAGACTTGCCGGTAACGAGATTGAACTAGGTATTGGATACCGACGATCAAATCTCGGGCAAGTAACATACCGATGACAAAGGGAACAAAGTATGTTGTTATGCGGTTTGACCGATAAAGATCTTCAGAGAATATGTAGGAACCAATATGGGCATCCAGGTCCCGCTATTGGTTATTGACCGAGACATGTCTCGGTCATGTCTACATTGTTCTCGAACCGTAGGGTCCGCACGCTTAAGGTTTCGATGATGCTTATATTATGAGTTTATGTATTTTGATGTACCAAGGTTGTTCGAGTCCCGGATGTGATCACGGACATGACGAGGAGTCTCGAAATGGTCGAGACATAAAGATTGATATATTGGACGGATATATTTGGACACCGGAAAGGTTCCGGGAGAGTTTGGGAATATACCGGAGCTCCGGGAGGTTACCGGAACCCCCCGGTAAGTATATGGGCCTTATTGGGCCTTAGTGGAAGGGAGGGACAAGGAGCAAGGGAGGGCCCCCAAGCCCAATCCGAATTGGGAGGGGGCCCCCCTTTCCTTCTCTCCTCCCCCCTCTTCCTTCCTTCTCCTACTCCGAATAGGAAAGGGGGGGGGCAAACCTACTTGGAGTAGGATTGCCCCCCTAGGGCGCGCCAACCCTTGGGCCGGCCTCCTCCTCCCTCCCTCCTTTATATACGGGGGTAGGGGGGCACCCTAGACACACAAGTTGATCATTGAGATCATTCCTTAGCCGTGTGCGGTGCCCCCCTCCACGATATTACACCTCGGTCATATTGTAGCGGTGCTTAGGCGAAGCCCTGCGACAGGAGAACATCAAGATCGTTACCACGCCGTCGTGCTGATGGAACTCCTCCCCGCGCCTCTGCTGGATCGGAGATCGGGGTGCGTCATCGTGTTGTACGTGTGTCAAGAACTCGGAGGTGCAGGAGTAACGGTGCTTGGATCGGTTGAACCGGGAGGACATACGACTACTTCCTCTACATTGCATCAACGCTTCCGCTTCGGTCTATGATGGTACGTAGACAACACTCTCCCCTCTCGTTGCTATGCATCACCATGATCTTGCGTGTGCGTAGGAAATTTTTTGAAATTACTACGTTCCCCAACAGTGGTATCAGAGCCTAGGTTTTATGCGTTGATGTTATATGCACGAGTAGAACACAAGTGAGTTGTGGACGATATAAGTCATACCGCCTACCAAAGATGTCATACTTTGGTTCAGCGGTATTGTGAGATGAAGCGGCCGGACCGACATTACGCGTGCGCTTCGCGAGACTGGTTTCACTGCTACGAGCACTCGTGCTTAAAGGTGGCTGGCGGTGTCTGTCTCTCACTTTAGTTGAACCGAGTGTGACTACGCCCGGTCCTTGTGAAGGTTAAAACGGAGTCTATTTGACAAACTATCGCTGTGGTTTTGATGCGTAGGTAAGAACGGTTCTTGCTAAGCCCATAGCAGCCACGTAAAATTTGCAACAACAAAGTAGAGGACGCCTAACTTGTTTTTGCAGGGCATGTTGTGATGTGATATGGTCAAGACGTGATGCTATATTTTATTGTATGAGATGATCATGTTTTGAAACCGGTTATCGGCAACTCGCAGGAGCCATATGGTTGTCGCTTATTGTATGAAATGCAACGCCTCGTAATTGCTTTACTTTATCACTAAGCGGTAGCGATAGTCGAGAAGCAATAGATGGCGAAACGACAACGATGCTACGATGGAGATCAAGGTGTCGCGCGGTGACGATGGTGATCACGACGGTGCTTCGAGATGGAGATCACAAGCACAAGATGATGATGGCCATATCATATCACTTATATTGATTGCATGTGATGTTTATCCTTTATGCATCTTATCTTGCTTTGATTGACGGTAGCATTTTAAGATGATCTCTCACTAAAATTATCAAGAAGTGTTCTCCACGAGTATGCACCGTTGCCAAAGTTCGTCGTGCGAGACACCACGTGATGATCGGGTGTGATAAGCTCTCGTCCATCTACAACGGGTGCAAGCCAGTTTTGCACAAGCAGAATACTCAGTTAAACTTGACGAGCCTAGCATATGCAGATATGGCCTCGAACACGGAGACCGAAGGTCGAGCGTGAATCATATAGTAGATATGATCAACATAATGATGTTCACCATTGAAAACTACTCCATCTCACGTGATGATCGGTTATGGTTTAGTTGATTTGGATCACGTGATCACTTAGATGACTAGAGAGATGTCTGCTAAGTGGGAGTTCTTAAGTAATATGATTAATTGAACTTAAATTTATCATGAACTTAGTACCGATAGTATCTTGCTTGTCTATGTTTGTTTGTAGATAGATGGCTCGTCTTTGTTGTTCCGTTGAATTTTAATGCGTTCCTTGAGAAAGCAAAGTTGAAAGATGATGGTAGCAATTACACGGATCGGGTCCATAACTCGAGGATTATCATCATTGCTGCACGTAAGAGTTACGCCCCGAAGCACCGCTGGGTGCCAGCTGCTTCTGATGCAACCGACGACGTTAAGAACGTCTGGCGAGCAAAGTCGATGACTACTCTATAGTTCGTGTGCCATGCTTTACGGCTTAGAACCGGTCTTCAACGACATTTTGAACGTCATGGAGCATATGAGATGTTCCAGAGTTGAAGTTAATATTTCAAGCAAATGCCCGGATTGAGAGATATGAAGTCTCCAATAAGTTCTATAGCTGCAAGATGGAGGAGAATAGTTCACGGTGAACATATACTCGAATTTCGGGTATAACAACCACTTGATTCAACTGGGAGTTAATCTTCACGATGATTGTGTCATTGATGTAATTCTTCAATCATCGCCACCAAGCTACAAGAGCTTTGTGATGAACTATAATATGCAAGGGATGAACAAGACTATTCCGAGCTCTTCGCGATCTTTGAAAGCATGGAGGTAGAAATCAAGAAGGAGCATCAAGTGTTGATGGTCAACAAGACCACTAGTTTCAAGAAAAGGGCAAAGGGAAGAAGAAGGGAACTTCAAAAGAACGGCAAACAAGTTGCTGCTCAAGAGAAGAAACCCAAGTCTGGACCTAAGCCTGAATCGAGTGCTTCTACCGCAAGCGGATCGACACCGAAGCGGAACTGCTCCAAGTATTTGGCGGATAAGAAGGATGGCAAAGTAAACAACGGTATATGTGATATACATGTTATTGATGTGTACCTAACTAGAGCTCGTAGTAGCACTGGTATTTGATACTGGTTCTGCTAATATTTGCAACTCAAACAGGGGACTACGGAATAAGCGAGCATCGCCAAGGACGAGGTGACGATGCGCGCGTGGGAAGCGGTTCCAAAGTCGATGTGATCGCCGTCGCACGCTACCTCTACATCTACCATCGGGATTAGTTTTAGACCTGAATAATTGTTATTTGGTGCTGCGTTGAGCATGAACATTATATCTGGATCTTGTTTGATTGGAGACGGTTATTCATTTAAATCAGAGAATAATGGTTGTTCTATTTATATGAGTAATATCTTTTATGGTCATGCACCCTTGAAGAGTGGTCTATTTTTATTGAATTTCGATAGTAGTGATACACAAATTCATAATGTTGAACCAAAAGATGCAGAGTTGATAATGATAGTGCAACTTATTTGTGGCACTGCCGTTTGGGTCATATCGGTGTAAAACGCATGAAGAAACTCCATACTGATGGACTTCTGGAATCACTTGATTATGAATCACTTGGTACTTGCGAACCGTGCCTCATGGGCAAGATGACTAAAACACCGCTCTCGGTACTATGGAGAGAGCAACAAATTTGTTGGAAATCATACATACTGTATGTATGTGGTCCGATGAATGTTGAGGCTCGTGGCGGATATCGTTATTTTCTCACCTTCACAGATGATTTAAGCAGATATGGGTATATCTACTTAATGAAGCACAAGTCTGAAACATTTGAAAAGTTCAAAGAATTTCAGAGTGAAGTGGAGAATCATCGTAACAAGAAAATAAAATTTCTGCGATCTGATCGTGGAGGAGAATATTTGAGTTACGAGTTTGGTTTACATTTGAAACAATGCGGAATAGTTTCGCAACTCACGCCACCTGGAACACCACAACGAAATGGTGTGTCCAAACGTCGTAATCGTACTTTACTTGGTGCGATCTATGATGTCTCTTACCGATTTACCGCTATCATTTTGGGGTTATGCTTTAGAGACGGCCGCATTCATGTTAAATAGGGCACCATCAAAATCCGTTGAGACGACGCCTTATGAACTGTGGTATGGCAAGAAACCAAAGTTGTCGTTACTTAAAGTTTGGGGCTGCGATGCTTATGTGAAGAAACTTCAACCAGATAAGCTCGAACCCAAATCGGAGAAATGTGTCTTCATAGGATACCCAAAAGAGACTGTTGGGTACACCTTCTATCACAGATCCGAAGGCAAGACATTCGTTGCTAAGAATGGATCCTTTCTAGAGAAGGAGTTTCTCTCGAAAGAAGTGAGTGGGAGGAAAGTAGAACTTGATGAGATAATCAGATCTACTCCCTTATTGGAAGGTAGTTCATCACGAGAACCGGTTTCGTGACAACTACACCAATTAGTGAGGAAGCTAATGATATTGATCATGAAACTTCAGATCAAGTTTCTCTCGAACCTCGTGGGTCTACGAGTAAGATCCGCACTGAGTGGTACGGTAATCCTATTCTGGAAGTCATGTTACTTGACCATGATGAACCTACGAACTATGAGGAAGCAATGATGAGCCCAGATTCCGCAAAATGGCTAGAAGCCATGAAATCTGAGATAGGATCCATGTATGAAAACAAAGTATGGACTTTGGTTGACTTGCCCGATGATCGGCAAGCAATTGAGAATAAATGGATCTTTAAGAAGAATACTGACACTGATGGTAATATTACTGTCTATAAAGCTCGACATGTTGCAAAAGGTTTTCAACAAGTTCAAGGGGTTGACTACGATGAGACTGTCTCACCCGTAGCGATGCTTAAGTCTGTCTGAATCATGTTGGCTATTGCTGCATTTCATGATTATGAAATTTGGCAAATGGATGTCAAGACTGCATTCTTGAATGGATTTCTAGAAGAAGAGTTGTATATGATGCAGCCGAAGGTTTTGTTGATCCAAAAGGTGTCGACAAAGTGTGCAAGCTCCAGCGCTCCATTTATGGACTGGTGCAAGCATCTCGGAGTTAGAATAAACGTTTTGATAGTGTGATCAAGGCATATGGTTTTATATGAGACTTTTGGAGAAGCCTTGATTTACAAGAAAGTGAGTGGGAGCTCAGTAGCATTTCTTGTTTTATATGTTGATGACATATTATTAATTGGAAATGATATAGAATTTCTGGATAGCATAAAGGGATACTTGAATAAAAGTTTTTGATGAAAGACCTCGGTGAAGCTGCTTACATATTAGGCATCAAGATCTATAGAGATAGATCAAGACGCTTAATAGGACTTTCACAAAGCACATACCTTGACAAAATATTGAAAAGTTCAATATGGATCGAGCAAAGAAAGGATTCTTGCTGTGCTACAAGGTGTGAAGTTGAGTCGAACTCAATGCTCGACCACGCAGAAGATAGAGAGAAATGAAAATGTTCCTATGCTTCAGCCATAGGCTCTATCATGTATGCAATGCTGTGTACCAGACCGACGTATGCTTAGCAATAAGCTTAGCAGGAAGGTACCAAAGTAATCCAGAGTGGATCATCGGACAGCGGTCAAGAACATCCCGAAATACCGAAAAGGACTAAGGATATGTTTCTCGATATGGAGGTGACAAAGAGCTAGTCGTAAATGGTTACGTCGATGCAAGCTTTGACACTGATCCGGACGATTCTAAATCGCAAACCGGATACGTGTTTATATTAAATGGTGGAGCTGTAAGTTGGTGCAGTTCTAAACAAAGCGTCGTGGCGGGATCTACATGTGAAGCGGAGTACATAGCTGCTTCTGAAGCAGCAAATGAAGGAGTCTGGATGAAGGAGTTCATTTCCGATCTAGGTGTAATACCTAGTGCATCGGGACCAATGAAGATCTTCGTGACAATCTTGGTGCAATTGCTTTAGCAAAGGAATCCAGATTTCACAAGAGGACCAATCACATCAAGAGACGCTTCAATTCCATTCGGGACCAAGTCCAAGTGGGAGACATAGAGATTTGCAAGATACATACGGATCTGAATGTTGCGAGACCGTTGACTAAGCCTCTCTCACGAGCAAAACATGATCAGCACCAAGACTCCATGGGTGTTAGAATCATTACTATGTAATCTAGATTAATGACTCTAGTGCAAGTGGGAGACTGAAGGAAATATGCCCTAGAGGCAATAATAAAGTTATTATTTATTTCCTCATATCATGATAAATGTTTATTATTCATGCTAGAATTGTATTAACCGGAAACATAATACATGTGTGAATACATAGACAAAACTATAGTCACTAGTATGCCTCTACTTGACTAGCTCATTAATCAAAGATGGTTATGTTTCCTGACCATAGACATGTGTTGTCATTTGATTAGTGGGATCACATCATTAGAAGAATGATGTGATTGACATGACCCATTCATTAGCCTAGCACTTGATCGCTTAGTATACTGCTATTGCTTTCTTCATGACTTATACAAAGTTCCTGCAACTATGAGATTGTGCAACTCCGTTTACGGAAGAACACTTTGTGTGCTACCAAACATCACAACGAATCGGGTGATTATAAAGGTGCTCTCTGGTGTTTCCGAAGGAACATGTTGAGTTGGCATAATTCGAGATTAGGATTTGTCACTCCGATTGCTCGGAGAGGTATCTCTGGGCCCTCTCGGTAATACTCATCACCTAAGCCTTGCAAGCATGTAACTAATGAGTTAGTTATGAGATGACGTATTCTGAGCGAGTAAAGAGACTTGCGTAACGAGATTGAACTAGGTATTGGATACCGACGATCCAATCTCGGGCAAGTAACATACCGATGACAAAGGAACAAAGTATGTTGTTATGCGGTTTGACCGATAAAGATCTTCGTAGAATATGTAGGAACCAATATGGGCATCCAGGTCCCGCTATTGGTTATTGACCGGAGACATGTCTCGGTCATGTCTACATTGTTCTCGAACCGTAGGGTCCGCACGCTTAAGGTTTCGATGATGTTATATTATGAGTTTATGTATTTTGATGTACGAAGGTTGTTCGAGTCCGGATGTGATCACGGACATGACGAGGAGTCTTGAAATGGTCGAGACATAAAGATTGATATATTGGACGGATATATTTGGACACCGGAAAGGTTCCGGGAGAGTTTGGGAATATACCGGAGCTCCGGGAGGTTACCGGAACCCCCCGGTAAGTATATGGGCCTTATTGGGCCTTAGTGGAAGGAGGAGAAGGAGCAAGGAGGCGCCCCCAAGCCCAATCCGAATTGGGAGGGGGGCCGGCCCCCCCTTTCCTTCTCTCCTCCCCCTCTTCCTTCCTTCTCCTACTCCGAATAGGAAGGGGGGGCAAACCTACTTGGAGTAGGATTGCCCCCTAGGCGCCGCCAACCCTTGGGCGGCCTCCTCCTCCCTCCCTCCTTTATATACGGGGTAGGGGGCACCCTAGACACACAAGTTGATCATTGAGATCGTTCCTTAGCCGTGTGCGGTGCCCCTCCACGATATTACACCTCGGTCATATTGTAGCGGTGCTTAGGCGAAGCCTGCGACAGAGAACATCAAGATTGTCACCACGCCGTCGTCTTGTGGAACTCCTCCCCGCCTCTGCTGGATCGGAGATCGGGTGCGTCATCGAGCTGTCGTGTGTCAAGAACTCGGAGGTGCCGAGTAACGGTGCTTGGATCGGTTGAACCGGGAGGACATCGACTACTTCCTCTACGTTGCGTCAACGCTTCGCTTCGTCTACGAGGGCGTAGACAACACTCTCCTCTCGTTGCTATGCATCACCATGATCTTGCGTGTGCGTAGGAAATTTTTTGAAATTACTACGTTCCCCAACACCATTTGGATCTGAAGGGAGAAGTTGGGGCTCGGGAATTGGCTATCCCACGCCGCCAAGCGCCAAAGAGGAAGGGCGGGCTGCCATGCCACCGCAACCAGCCAGACAGCACCGGGAGGATCTCGCAAGAAGACGCATCCGCCGAAAGCCAAGTGCGAGCAACAAGCCACGGAGATGCAAAGATTTTCTTGTCATAGATGAGGGGCTGTAAATTTATTCTCTCAAATACTCACGAGTGTGCGTACTAGATGAGGGACTGAAAATAAAAGTCGACAACATTACCTTTGGAATGTTGTATGTATTTACCCTTGTATGTTGTGATATGTACTGAATTTTCTAGCTGCTTTGAGTTCTGGCTGTCATAGAGGAGGGACTGAAAAAGGAATTTATGTGGCATATTGTGTGTGCGAGAAAATAAGCCTGTGGGTGGAAAGTCGCATTGCGGAGATATTGCACGCATATAAGAGCTACGGTCGTATGAGCATAGACGACCATGGAAAACCCTATTTGACGCATTCTGCGTCAAACTGCCCACCTTTCGCACAGGAGCTCGCGATCGAGCGCCGGCTCGTTCAGGTGTTGCAACATTTCGGTTTTGTGGACCTTCTAGAGATTTCAGCCGGGTTTTTGTTGTTTTGGGAAACTTCTAGAGATCCTGGGCCGGGTTTCTTTTTTTGTTTTACTTTACCAATTTACTTTTACTTTTACTTTTCTTCTTTCTTTTTTTATGACTCATTTTTTTTACAAAAATGTTCAAAAATTTACAAAAATGTTCACATTTTTCAAAAAAAAAAATCATTTTTTAACTTCAAATGTTCGTGATTTCAAATTTTGTTTAGAAATTGCAAAAAATAATAGAATTTTAAATTTTCCTTGAAGATCCAGAAAAAGTTTAGAATTTCAAAATTTGGTCTCTTCTTTACCAAAAAATGCGAACATTTTGTTCATAAATTCCCAAAAAATGGATTTTCTCAATTTCCAAATTTTGAAAACATTAAAAAAATCACGAACTGCCAAAATATATCTGTTTTCGAGATTTATTCATAAATTGAAGAAATGTTCAGATGAATTTAATAAAATGTTTATGTTTTGAAAAAATTGTCCATAATTTCGAAAATGTTCATGTTTCAAAAATTTCTTCAAAAATTATAAAATGTTCAGTTCTTCAAAAATTGTTCGCAAATTCATAAAATGTTCGGGAAATTTGATAAAATATTCTTGTTTTGAAAAAACTATTCGCAATTTAAAAAATGTCCAGGTTTTCAATTTTGGTACATGATTTCAGAAAATATTTGCATTTTCAAAAAATTGTTTGTACTTTTGAAAAATGTTCTTGCTTTCAATTTTTTTCCTATTTTCACAAAAAATGTTCACATTTTATAAAATTTGAAAATATTCATTTTCAAAAACTATTTACTTTTGTTAAAAAGAAAATCAGATTGGAAATTTTCAGAAAAAGTTTAAATCTTTCATTGGTTATGTTCATATAAACTGCGTTGTTGATCTAGGCATCAAATCCTTATGTAGTACAGTGGCAGCGACATTGTTCGCTGTGTGGGAGGTCGATGCCACCGACTTTAAATTTTATGAATTATTTATTTAAGTTTTGCCGATGATGTTACTTTCTTTAACAATCACGCTGCAAATCTTTCATTGGAGTAAGCCTGTTGATGTGGCTAGGAAGGCAAGCGAGGGCTGGCTGGTCGTGTGCTCGATTCCTATCTAGGGCGCTAGGTTTTGTTGATTTTCCCAACGAGATGGGTCGGACATGCCCCTGTGCGAATCGCCACCAGTTTGCCGCAATAAGTGTAGGAGGTCCCGACGACCATAGCCCGAAAACAATGAGCAGGTGATGGGATCAATGAATGGCACCGTGCGTGCGATGCAATCAACAGACATTGTTTTTGCATTTATTTTCAAAAAAGAAAACAGCTGCACACCCCCTCCTCCTCCCGTGTCGCCCCGCGTGGCAGACGGCCGACCGGCTCCCCTCTCCCCTCCTCCTCCTCCTCCTCCTCACCGCCGACCGAGGGCGCGCCCGGGCGAAGCCTATCCGTCGCCGGCAGCAGCGGGGAATCGGGGCCCTCCCGCTCAAGCGGGGTTGGCGCTGGCTGGTCCCGCATGGCGACCGGCCGACCGGCTCCCCTCTCCCCTCCTCCTCCTCCTCCTTCCTCACCGCCGCCCGAGGGAGGAGAAGTTGACTGGAGGGATGGGTGGCATTGTTGTGCTCGGGCAACCCATCGCTGGCACAATGGTTTGCCGGATCGTGGATGCGTCCGCTCCCTCACCTCTCTCTTTCCCCGCCCGTGTGCGGGTTGTTGCCGCTCCGATGTGTTAGAATAGGAAACGTAGGGATAGATGTTGATGTTTAACCCGTCTCTGTATCTATCTCTTCTTCTGTTCTTCTTCTCCAAGTTGTATCGATCTCTCATTGTATTCTGGAAGGATCCTAGCGATATTCCAAACCTTGTAAGCCACGGCAACTATTCTATAAATACACATGCGACCCGAGCAAAGGGTTCAACGCTTCCCATCGATCTTACATGGTCATCAGAGCCCTTCCTCTCGTACGTCTAGTTTTCCCTGAGAGATCGATCTAGTTTGGTCGAGAGAGAAACCTGAAAACCTATCCAGAGAGAGACATCGAGAGAAAACATGTCAGGCACCAATGCCAGCACCGCTGCCTCCACCATCGCCGCCACCAATACCTCTTGATTGGATCCACCATGAGCGCCCTGTCCACCCAATCTGCTCCATCCACCTACGCATCTTCTTCCACCTTCAGCAGTGTCTCTTCTCTCGGGTCTCCTCCATCTGAGAAGCTCACGAGGACGAACTTCCTCCTCTGGAAGGCCATCGTGCTCCCCCAAATCAAGGGAGCACAGATGGAACACTTCCTTGACGCCGCAAGCCCGACGCCCCCTCCTACCATCACCATCACCAAAGATGGGAATGAGGAGCAAGTCTTCAACTACGCCTGGTCGATCTGGTGCGCCTAACAAAGAACAGTACAAGGATACCTTATGGGGTCTCTATCACGTGAGATTCTTGCGCAGGTCGCTACTCTTCAGACGCCGGCCGAGGTGTGGAGTGCCATCCACGCCTCCTTTGCTGCCCAGACGCAAGCACAGATCGTCAACACCCGCATCGCCCTCGCCAATCTGCACAAAGGGAGCATGGGCATGCCTGAGTATCTGGCGAAGATCAAGGCCTTCGCCGATGAGATTGCCTGCACCGGTGATCCCCTCTCTGAAGGAGAGCTAACCTCCTATGTGCTCAAAGGGCTGGACATCGAGTATAACCCGGTGATCTCAGCCACGCTGCACGATTGAACGGTGATACCCAAGAACTCTACAATCAGTTGCTAAGTTTTGAAGCCCGTATGAATCTGCTACAAGGTAACAACATCCGCCAGTCTTCGGTTAATTCCATCTCTCGTGGTCGCGGCACTGGAGGCCGAGGCCGTGGTCACCGCGGTCACCAGCCAGGATGCGGACGCGGCAACAGCAACAACGGCGGGGGGCGTGGGCGCGCCAACAACACTGGCTCACGTCCCTCCGGCGCCTCCTACTCCAACACCAGGCCACGGTGCCAGCTTTGCAAGAAGCCAGGGCACGAAGTGAAGGACGGCTGGCATCGATATGATGAAGATTTCGTGCCCGAGGAGCGCCACGTTGCTGCAGCCATCAGGGAGCAAGAAGAAGCTGGGGGCACCGTCTGGTATGCTGACTCCGGAGCCACAGATCACGTCACCAGTGAGCTAGAGAAGCTTGCAAACCGGGAAAGATACTATGGCAATGAGCAAATAAACACCGCCGCAAGTGGAGGAGGTATGGACATATGTCACATTGGTCAATCTTCCATTAATTTCCCTAATTCTAAACGTGACCTTCTCCTAAAAGATGTTCTTCATGTCCCTCAAGCCAACAAAAACCTTGCTTCCATGTCTCGTTTGTCAGCTGATAATAATGTCTTTTTTGAAACTCATCCCAAGTATTTTTTTCATTAAGGATCGGGCAACGAGGGAGCTCCTCCATCACGGTAGATGCGTCGGTGGTCTATATCCTATCACATCAAGAGCCTTTAGCCGCAAGCATCATCGTCAAGTCTACTCCGTCGTCAAACCATCCTTAGAGAGGTGGCATCAAAGATTAGGTCATCCTTCTTTAAAAATAGTCGATCAAGTAGTGAATAAAGGCAATCTTCAATTGTCCAGTAGTGAGAATAAAGAGTCTGTTTGTGATGCTTGCCAGTGTGCCAAGAGTCATCAACTCCCCTATCCCAAGTCAAATAGTGTGTCTCATGCTCCATTGGATCTAATATTCAGTGATGTATGGGGTCATGCCAAAGATTCTTTTGGAAGAAAAAAAATATTATGTTAGCTTCATTGATGATTATAGTAAGTTTACATGGATATACTTGCTTAAGTTCAAATCCGAAGTCTTCTCTGTCTTCCAAGAATTCCAAAAACTTGTTGAGCGTTAATTTGACAAGAAAAATATTGCAGTCCAGAGTGACTGGGGAGGAGAGTATGAGAAACTCAACTCTTTCTTTCGGAGCATAGGTATTGAACATCATGTTTCGTGTCCTCATGCACACCAATGAGCAGTTCTCGCGAGCATAAACACCGTCATATCGTTGAAGTAGGCCTTTCCCTACTTGCTCATGCATCTATGCCTCTAAAGTATTGGGATGAAGCATTTATTGCTGCCACGTATCTTATCAATCGTTTGCCTAGTAAGGTAATTGGAAACACAACTCCCTTAGAAAGATTGTTTCATCAAAAGCCAGATTATAATTCTCTCAAAGTTTTTGGATGTGCATGTTATCCTAACCTACGCCCATATAATCGCCACAAACTTGAGTTCCGCTCCACTCAATGTGTCTTTCTTGGCTATAGCAATCTTCATAAGGGTTACAAGTGTCTAGAAATCTCAACTGGACGCATCTACATCTCCAGGGATGTGATCTTTGATGAAACAATTTTTCCTTTTGCCAAACTTCATCCAAATGCCGGAGCCCTCCTTCGAGCAGAAATTTCTCTTCTTTCGGATCCTTTGTTACGTCCTGATCACGGGGGAGAATTAATAGAACATGATCATGTGACTAGTCCAAAAGAAAATTCAGATACTAATGAGAAAAATGCAGTTTTTGGCTATGATTTTATGTGTGCAGAAGAGGACGAAAGTGGCGCTGGATCCGATGCTGATCCTGTGCAGAACTGCAGCGCTAGGGAAGGTGCGCGATCCCAGGTTGATAACAGCGCACGATCCGAGGCTGCCAGTCCGGTCGTCCGACGCGCAGCGGCGTTCCCCGCGTCTCCCGTAGTGCCACATGGCGGGGCCAGCCCACCCGCCGGTCCAGTGGCCGACCAGGACTCGGGCGTGGACCCAGACGGCGCGGGGTGCAGCTCGTCCACGCGCATCGCACGGGAACCGGCGCGTCCTGCGGCCGACAGCCCGACCGATGCGGGGCCCAGTACCATGCGTAGCCCTGCCGCGGCGCCTGACGCGAGGCGAATCTCACCAGATCCGGCGCCTTCCTTGGATCTGGAGCGCTGTGGCGCGGCAGTCTAGGACGATCTGGCTGGATCTTCTGCTGCTGGCTTTGGAGATGAGGAAACTGCAACAGCCCCTATACGTGTATCATTCGAGATACCTCAGCGCCACACTAGATCAAAATCAGGACTATCCAAACCCAAGGTATACAAGGACGGTACAGTAAGGTATGATCCTCGCAAGTTTGCTTTTCTCACTAGTTCGGGTGAACCCATTCATTTAGCCGAAGCTCTTGCTCACAAAGAATGGAAAGGGGCTATGGACAATGAATATCAAGCACTTACGAAAAATAAAACGTGGCATCTTGTACCACCAAGAGAGGGAAAGAATTTGATTGATTGCAAATGGGTTTATAAGATTAAAAGAAAGTCTGATGGCAGTATAGATAGATACAAGGCCAGATTGGTTGCAAAGGGTTTTAAGCAAAGGTTTGGAATTGATTATGAGGATACCTTTAGCCCTGTTGTTAAGGCAGCTACTATTCGACTTGTTTTGTCTATTGCTATTTCCAGAGGGTGGAGTTTGCGTCAGCTAGACGTTCAGAACGCGTTTCTTCATGGTGTTCTTGAGGAAGAAGTGTTCATGCGGCAACCACCGTGGTATGAGAATAAAAGCACACCTCATTTTGTCTGCGAGTTGGACAAAGCTTTGTATGGTTTGAAACAGGCCCCAAGAGCACGGTATTCCGAGTTGAGTACTCGCCATACAACAACTTGGGTTTATTCCAAGCAAGGCAGATACCTCATTATTCTTTTATCATAAAGGCAACATCTCTATGTTTGTTCTTGTCTATGTTAATGATATAATTGTTGCTAGTTCCAGTTCAGAAGCTACTACCTTCCTCCTTCGTGATCTTAATGTGGAGTTTGCACTCAAGGATTTGGGGAATCTTCATTACTTTCTTGGTATAGAGGTAAGACAGATCAAGGATGGAATACTTCTTACACAAGAAAAATACACCACAGATATCCTAAAAGAAGGGTAGGACTGGAACATTGCAAACCGGTTAGTACACCACTCTCCACTTCTGAGAAACTTACAGTTGAAGGGGGTGAATTACTTGGACCGAATGATGCAACAAACTATAAGAGTGTTGTTGGTGCTCTACAATACTTAACATTGACTAGACACGATATTTCATATTACATCAACAAAGTATGTCGGTTTTACATGCACCAAGTACAATTCATCGGACTGCAGAAAGAGAATTACGAGGTATCTAAAATTCACAATGGGACTTGGAATCAAGATTGTCAAGTCACCGTCCATGTTGGTCGATGCGTACTCAGATCTTGATCAAGCGGGATGCCCCGATGATAGAAGATCCACAGTGGTTTTGCTGTGTTTACGGGATCAAATCTTGTGTCATGGGCGCTAGGAAGCAAAGCTCTTGTGTCAAGATCAAGCATCAAGCGAATACAAAGCTCTTGCTAATGCAACCGCTGAAATCATGTGGATCCGCACTCTTCTATACGAGCTGGGAATTAAGTCTCCACAGGCTGCAAGGTTATGGTGTGATAACATTGGTGCTACTTATCTCTCTGCAAATCCGGTGTTCCATGCACGTACAAAACACATAGAGGTTGACTTCCACTTTGTGAGAGAAAGAGTAGCACTAAAGTCGCTTGACATCAAATTTATTCCCACGGAGATCAACTGGCTGATGGCTTCACTAAACCACTTACCACGAGGAGACTAAATGAGTTCAAGTACAATCTAAACCTAGAGAAACTTTCATAGGTTTGCTTCCCATCGATCTTACACGGTGATGTTTCGAGGCGGGACGAATGCTACGATTTCATCCAACACGGATCACCAAAATTACCGCATATACACTCAGACATGTCTGCGGACGGCGAGCTGGACATCCCAACCGGAGTCACCAAAAACCGTGAACACTGTTTTTGGCATTGATTTTCAGAAAGGAAAATTTGGAGCAAAAGGCCCTATAGTAAATAGACTCTAGCTCAGCTGAGCTGCGGCCCAGCCCAAGCCCAAGCCGAAGGCGAAGCCCACCAGCAGGCCCGTAGTAGCGGCACATCAAAACCCCACGCCCCCGATCGGATCGGGCTGCGAGTGCGACTAGGGTTCCTCCTCCCCCACCATGGCGTTGTTGCTCCGCCGCGCCGCCCGCCACGGCCCCACCGCTGCCGCCGCCGCCCGCCACGGCCCCGCCGCTGCCGCCGCCGCCCGCCACGGCCCCGCCGCTGCCGCCGCCGCCCGCCACGGCCCCGCCACCGCCGCCGCCGCCCGCCACGGCCCCGCCGCCCTCCTCCTTCCCGCCGCGCCCATCTCCAGCAGCGCAGTCAGACGGCTCCCCGCCCTCATCCGCCCCGCCGCCGCCCCCTTCCATTCCACCACCATGACGTTGTTGCTCCGCCGCGCCGCCGCTGCCGCCGCCCGCCACCGCCCGGCCGCCCTCCTCCTTCCCGCCGCGCCCATCTCCAGCAGCGCAGTCACACGGCTCCCCGTCCTCCTCCGCCCGCCACCACCGGCCTTCCATTTCTCGCCATGCCGCCGCATGTGCGTCCTCACCGAGTCGGAGCTCAACGACTTGAAGTCGGAGTTGATTAAAATGGAGGCCGAAGGCGTTGCTCTGTACAGTTCGACCTCGACCTCTATCCTCAAGTTAGAGATCGAGGTGGACAAGCTGTGCGAGGCTACTGCAGACAAGGCACACCTCGCCGCGCGCACTGTCGGTGACACCTCCTTCCTGATATGCGGAGTGGTTGTGTCAGCTGCGGTCTTTCTTGGTGTGCTCGGCCTCTTGGCTGTGTATGCCGCCGGTGCCCGTGCAGCCAAGAGTGCTGCGGGCGACTACGTGAAAGAGAAGCTTACAGAAGTGGAGATGATCGTGGAGAAGAAGGTGGCTGACCAGTATGAAGAAGACATGTACTTGCTGCGATCAAGGCCAAGGAGGAGGAACTGCGTGCCAGGCAGGCGGCCATCACGTTGAAGAAAACTCAAGGGCGAGCCACCAAGAATGGCGAGGAGGAAGCCGTCAACGGTCAGGTGCAGGGACTCTTTTACCGGATCCTGAAGTGCGTTGGACTAGGGTGATCTGTTCCGGTCTTGCAAGAGGTGGCACAGGTTGTAGAGAAGGGGTGTCAAGTTGTGTTAGTATCCAGTGGCATGGTGCGAACTAAAGGTATCTGGTCTGTTGGTTGTGTGGTAGCTGAGCTTCTAGAGTTGGTTGTGTGGTAGCAGAGGTTGTAGAGAAGGGGTGTCAAGTTGTGTTAGTGTTTAGTGGCGTGGTGCAAGTTAAAGGTATCTGGTCTGTTGGTTGTGTGGTAGCTGAGTTTCTGAATGGTTGGAACCTTGCTCTAGAAGCTCAGTTTTCTTCCAGCCAAGTTCATTAGTTGAGGTTATGCTTTCTTGAACAATATCACTTGATTTCGTAGGACACATAATTTTTGTTTATCATTATAGATCAATTGCTCCTTGTATTGCTGAAAGCCATGGTATTTAGTTACAAAGAACACTGGAGTTTCTAAACATTAGAGCGCGATCAGCTGCATCTAGAAGGCTTCATGCCATATCATGGAACACATTTGGATCAGCAACTCCTAGATAAGTCAAGCTCTGTTAAATTATGCACATGTTATCAAATTCATTATGCACATGGTAAAAATGAAGTTGGTAAACTTTTCTGTTGACAAACTCTTTACTGTACATGAGCTGGACATTTTGTTGAGTTTTATTTTTTCTCCCTGAACGTGGGAAATTGCAGCCTCTGTTTCCTGGAGAAATTGGTAGAGATTGTAAAGGTTTGTATCTCCCGCGAACCATTTAAGTCCATTAATTTAGATCCATAGGCTAGAGTCATCATTCCTTCTCCTTGCGCCATCAGTCCACCTCCTTGCACTTTTTTTGGGCTAGTGCTGTCCATGCACAAGATCCCTCATTGTGCAGGGTGCTTTGATGCCAGTTATACAGAAGATTGATCGGCGTCTTGTGGGCTGGCTGTCGACGTACCTATCCAGGGTCTGTGTGTGTGTGTGTGTGTGTGGTGGTGGGGGGCTGACCTTGACCTTGATTGATGCTGTGCTATCCTCCATTCCGAGCTACTATATGGCCTGTATCAAGTGGAGTAAGGGCAACCTGGAGAGAATTGACAAAGTGGAATTTTCCGTGGCAAAAGAAACCTAATAGGCAGAAAGCCGATTGTTTAGTGGCTTGGGAGCAAGTGATACTGCCTAAGAAGAGTGGCGGGCTCGGCATCCATGACATGGTTGCGCATAATGATGCAATGTTCTGCAATTTTGTGAGCAAAATCATTGAAGGATCGTCCATGCCATGTTACCACTGGTTCCAAGCCAGATACTTGAGCAGGAATACCTCCCACAATTCACGGGGACTGGACACGCCTCCTTGAAAATCCCTGGTCCAGTTCATTCCCTTGGTACAGCAAGCTTCTGCCTGTTCGGTTGGTGACGGGAAACTTATTTCCTTCTGGCGCGTTTAGCTCTGTTTTTTCCAGATACAATTTCTGCTCAGTCTCCTCTCAGTTTCAGGGGTCATGGGATTCCTTATACGAGCAGCTGCCACTGTATTGTTCAAGCCCCCTCTGTGACTGGCACGGACGGCAAGGTAGATGTTTTTTCTGGCAAGATAACTACTACCAGCAGTTACTACGGCCTCCTACTTTCAGAGGAATTACCTGGGAACCGGCTGAACTTATTTGGGATACGGTCATCCCCAGAAATGGAGTATTTTCTTGGCTTGCATGTCGAGGCCGGCTGAATGTGAGGGCATACATGGTCAAGAAGCAATGGAGGAACATTGAGCACTGTTTTTCCGATCTGTGTCCGTCAGCTGAACCAGTGGATCACCTAGTTCTAATGTGTGCTACGGATTCCCACTCGCTGCTGCTGTTTATCAACAGATTGCAGGCCCTTGATCGCTGTTGGTATGTCCTCTTTGCTTCGTTTGCAGCCCATCTTTAGAAAGTCCATAATGCTAGGGTGTTTGAGGGAATCGCTGTGACTCACGCCGCTTCATGTTATAACATTGCCGAGATGATCAAACTATGCAGTATTTCCTTCGTTCCAAAGTGGAACTCTTACTCAGCTGCATAGTCTGTAGCTTGTTTTCAGACATTCGGTCTTGCTGATTGTTCTGTTTTGATCTTGCTTTTCCTCTGCTTTTATTTCCCCCCTTTGATAAGATACCTCTGGCCCGATCCTTTGTAACCAAACAATCCTGAGACCTCGGTCTGGTTTTGGAGTGTACAAGGTAGACTGCGGCCTACCTTCTTATCCAAGAAATCATTCCTTCTTCCATGTTCTGGATTTTGGGCATCCCGACAAGTGAAGAAATCAGATGCATGAACCCAAGCTACTCTGAATTCAAATTCCCTCGGATAAATCTCACCCCTAGCACAAGGTTAGTAACCCCTCTATCTGTATTCAGTTAGCCTAAACTTCTGTAACCTGCTTGCCTAATTTTCTTCTGCACGCAGCTTTTGGATAAGCTCATGCCACCTGAAGCAGTTAATCTTATGTCAAGGCTACTTCAGTAGTAGTACTGACAAATCTGGGCTGCACAGCTGTAAGAATGATTTTATCCTTGGGCTTTTGAACAAAGCAATACATAAATCTCCACAGATTCATTGCTCGTTAACGCTATTTTCTCTAGCTAAAATGCAATTTGATTACTTCCAAGGAAAGTGTTGTGTTACCCTGGCATTTATGAAGCACTGCCCTACTATATTCATGAACGAAGAAAAATCCTTGAAAAAGGTGAGTACTATTCTGACTAGACAGTTTTTGGTTATCCTTGCAGGTTGGTGCTTGTGCCCATCCATTCTTCGATGAACTGTGGATTCCCAAGACCTGCTTGCCAATTGGACGGCCATTACCACCATTGTTCAACTTGTCGGGAGATGGTAAATAATAATAACCATACATAATTTCTTTCTTTCTGTAAATAAAACTAGGAGTCTGCAATTGTTTTGAACTTGAAAAACTACACCGCACTGACGAGCTTTTCTGCCCCCTTACCTTACACAACCATTTGCTTTTCTCCCTGTTGAGCTACTCCATGAGATCATTCCTGAGCATACGAGGAAGTGTGTTGGTGGAGAAGCGCTATTTCTCGGCACCACCGTGCGGGTGGAGACAGGACAACACAAGCATATCCGCATGTCTCATGCATTCATCCTTTTTTTTTTTTGACACAACAATCTCATGCCCACACAGTTGTGGGCCCATGCTTTAAGTTTTACGTGTTTATGCCGTTTGATGAAAGAATAGTATGTTGCTCTTTTGAAAAAAGAATCTCGGTGAAGCATGAAATGATGATATACCACGATTCCATGGACCTCAATGGCAGCAGGGTGTTTTTCCATGCTAGTGTAGCACTATACCTGTCTCAACCGAGTTTCCAAGTCACTCGTTCTTCTGAAGGTACTTGCGTTGCTTGCAGTATTGAAGCACGCTGGACACATGGTCTGAAATCTTTGCAGCAAACAGCTTGCAGCATTGAAGCACGCTGGACACATGGTCTGAAATCTCTGCAGCAAACATGAGTTTTCATATGAGCACAAGGTTTGTCGATATTTGAATGTAGTTCTGAATCTGTGAACAGGGAGGTACTTGAAAAATAATACTCCAAATTAAGGAAGTACTAGTCCCTCCGTATCATCACAATATAAGATGCTTTTTTGATAACCCATATATATATATATATATATATATATATATATATATATATATATATATATATATATATATATATATATATATATATGATAACCCATGTGCATCTGCAAGATGTGTGCACCGTGATAAAAGCAAGATGAGGACACGCTTGAACAAAATTTAGTCCGTAATCAGAATAGTGACACATGCTCGTGGGTAGGGTATCCAACTTGTGAATGTGGGAGCCGGATCCTCTGACGTACGTCCCACTGACGTTGCGCCACTGATGTGTGGGCCCGGGGCCACATGCCAGTGGACGCCACGGCACGTCAGGCGATCCGCGTCTGTGAATGCGGCCATGCTGACCCCTTCCCCTTGTTCCTGCTCTATCTATGGCATGCTGCGTAAATCATTCGCCAACGAATGCATGAAGCATCAATATGAGCAGGGCCAGGACTAAGCGAGTCCCAGGCAAAGCGATATGTGGTCAAGTTTACAAACATATAATTGGTTGCGCTAATCAATTTTTTATTTTTTATTTTTTTTTTTTTTGCTTCTCAACAGCATATTAAACCAGCTCAACTTAAAATGCCTGTCCCTGCCAGATTTAATAATGGGATGCGCATGTTCTCTCGCTCGCACGCAGAATGCATTCGAAGATGGTACTCCAAAAAAGCTCAACTGGGATGATGTGTATATACATAAAATGATGCTAGATAGATAAAGCACCTGGTGTCGTCGGAGAAGCAGCAAAATTGGGCTCACCTTGCAAACAAAAGGGGACAAGGAAGTCTGGCACGGATCGAGTCGGTTGTCATCCGAGCCGTCCGTTCACGATCAGACGGCCGATCAGATTGGGACTCGGGTTAATTAAAGTCGGGAGGTGTCATCACCCAGCTTCGCCGCTACAGTTCAGTTAGCTCGCGGTTACTTGCCGGCCGGCAACCCCTCACGTCGCCTCCGCTCTTGCTTTACCACCCTGTTGCGGCTGCGGCCTGCGGGCGAGGAGTTCATGGACGGACTAGGAAGACGACGGGATGGACGAGGACGAGGATGCCCCACATTGTCACCACCGCCGTGGCGCGCTTCATCGTCGAGGAGGCCGGGCGACTGCGAGGTCTCTAAAGGGGAGGCCGATGTATGGGCGGGCTGAGTAGGTCGGAGAGACGGCTTCAGGGCCGGGCGAACGCATTGCTCTTGCGGGTGTAGGAGAGAGGGAGGTGGTGGAACGAAAGTGCTGCCACTGGCAGCGGGCTCCTGCTCGTGGCTCAGCGGCGTCGGCCCCATGACTGCGAGCTCCAGTGCTCTGTCTCGAGGTCTCGATGGAGCACGCGGCGTCCTTGTGATAGCGCGGTCCAGGTGCTCGAGCTGCCATCGCGCGCACACCATGTTTCTTGCTGATCTAGTCTTTAATATGATGGATTCTTGCAAGGGCTATCTTAAGCCTTACATATAATTTAGAGATGACAATAAAATGATGTCTATAATAGATTATCTCTTAGCCTTATCTTTAATAATCAACAATTTCTAAAAACTGTTGAGACATATTATGCTAAGGGATCATCTCTTAAATAAGAAATGACAACATTTCCTCATGATTTGTCTCTCTTCACCTCAGCGTTTATCCTATCTGACACTTCTAAAATAGCACCATTGAACAAATTAACTCGTTAACAAGTATGTCTGGTCTTTGGCGATCCTGGTGGACTAAACTACTCTCTGTTTGTTGCCCGTCAATAGTTTGGGTGTATCAGGCTCATTTCCAGACTAGAGGTATATCACCAGTGGAGCCCATCACCTGTACCTTTTCCCATTAATCAAGATCACATGTTATCTTTAAGCCTTCGTTTCCTCCACCTTCTTTCGCCCCCATCCTCCCGCAATCCCCGCTGCTCCTTCGATTTTATCCTTCCCTTTTTTTTGTGCATACTACACTAGTACATATATCCATGTCCTCCATCGTTGCTCATACCATGCCCGCCGCCACCCATGCCCTAACACCATCGCCTTCCGATTCCATTAGGGTTCCTCAACCGCCGCAACCACTCCCGTTCAAATCGGCGGTCGACCACGAGCCACACGCCCTAGCACCCCCACCGGCGGCCGCGGCCTCCTCCTTGACTATACCATCACACCTACGATCCAAGGATGCTCTCCCCCCAATGGAAGCGATCGCCGCCGTCATCTTGGACATAGCAGCCCAAGCGAGTGAATTGCAAAAAACCACCACATTTTATGTTCTGTTCCGGAATTGCAACCACATTTCTTGCTCGGCCCAAAAATCTAACCGTTTTCCTTGCTAAAATTCTCAATAAAACACTGATGATCTGATTTGGACATGTTTAATCCGATTTTTGGCATGTTGGGTCCACCTGGAAGCTGACATGGCACAAAACGATCAATACTGTTTGTTGACCGTTAGGCTGGACGGGGGTCCAGTCGTCAGCGGCCTTGTGTCTCCCAAACCTCCTTCTTCTCTTTGGAAGCATTTCATCGAACATGGCGAAGCTCGGAGGCAGCGCTTGGAGGCAGCCGCCGGGCTCGTGGCGAAGCTCGTCAGAGCCAGCAGAGGGCATGCAGCGGCGAGGCCAGGTCCGGTGGCGCGCCGTCCGCGCACCTGCTGCACCCACGGCCCACCCACCCGCGACAGCGCTCATAGGAAGGTCCAGCCCAACCGCGCGTGTGCTCGTGTGTGTGAGCTCATGTACTAGTACTAGAGAGCAAGCTGAGCTCGAGCTGACCATGGCGGACGCCGTGTGTGCGGAAACAGCGGTGGGAGGCCCAAGCTTGAAGAGCTCCGTCCATGCGCGCACTTCACTGCCGAGAGCTTTCAAACCGGCCGCCGCGTTCCCAGCTCCCCGCATCCCCGCGCCATGTGCTTGAGCATGGTGGACTCGTGGATAGCACAAGAGGAGGCACACGCCGCGCGCTATACTCCATGCGCAGGTGCAGCCGGCGCGCATGGGCATGGCGTCCAAGGCTGGTGTGCTCGCCCGCCTCATCGAGGAGCTGAAGGAGCGCTTGGTCCCCTCCGCTCCCCCGACGAGCTCAGTGGAGGGAGATGGTGCGACTCGGGGTGGAGGGGAGCAGAGGAGGGGAGGCCATGTCCGATGGGACGCGCCACACCCACACAGCGCCATGGTGACCGTGCCATGGTGCCCTCTGCGCGCAAACCAAACCGTTGGACGAAATGCCTCAAAGAAGAAGAAGAATGGTACTCTGTCGGCCGGGCCTCACAACTGACTTAGCGGTCAACGCAAATGTAGTGCCTAACCAGTGGACCTGTCATGTCGGATCAAAACGGTCCAAATCGATGAGCAGTGTTTATTGAGAAATTTAGTAAGGAAGGAAAACGGTAGATTTTTAGGCCGATCAAAAAAGATGGCGGCAATTCCAAAACTGAAATTAAAATATGATGGTTTTTTGCGACTCACTCTGGTCCAGACAGGCATGTGGCCACGACACAGTAGCACGCTGCACACCCGAGGGCCGAGGCAGAAAACGCACACGCAGGCCACGCCGGGACGCCGTCCTAGCCATGAGTAATATCGGATCGACGGCATGCCTCCCGTGTCCTGCTCCTGCACGCACGGGAGGCATGTGAGAGGAAGGTGGTATCGATCGTGGCCCCAACCGGCGTGCACGAGAGGCCAAGACGGGACCTGCAGCGCTGGTGGTCGCACTCGGGGTGAGTCTTGTGCAGACCCGCAAGATCGGATCCATGCACTCGTATGGTCGGTCTCTCCTTGTCTGTGCTACGTTACACGGATACTTTAGAAAGTGCGCGTATCCTGCTGGATACTGCCCCGATACGTATCCCGTAAGTATCCTGTGATTTATTGATTTTAAAAAAAGAAAATAGAGTTTGATATGTCTGGAATACCTTTGGGATACGTTTTGGATACGGCAACCCCTTCGTTCGACGTGTAAAACTGAAAACTCCTCGATCCCCTCCTAGCGCCGCCGCACGTCATCCTCGTCCCCTCGACTGAGAACTGGCCACCTCGTCTTCTCGACTCTTTGGAGCAGGCGAGCAGCCACAACCCGCAGGTCTCCAACTCTCCATAAATCTCAGCTCCAGTCCTCTCCTCTCCCACATGTTCTTCTCCAACTCTCCATCCAATCGACGCTGATCGGTCGCCGGCTCGTCGCCGGCAGAAGACATCCGTGTCTCCCTTGCAGGAGGTATGTTCTCATCTCCCTCTCTTTCTCTGATCTCTCTTCTCCATCTCCTTCTCTGAATTCTGTACGTAGGTGTTTTAGTTCAGATTTTAAGATTAGATCAGTTTGACTAATCTGTTTTCCTAATCTCCTCCTTTTACCGTGCAGATCGGCCATGTCTATTAGGTCTTCTTCAGTTAGAAGTGACGCAGGTAGTGGAGGTAGCGTGGATGCAGTCCATGTATTGGCTGCTGCTCGTGTGATTCCGGAAGATGATAATGAGAAGAAGCCTTTGTGGAGGTACGTCCAGATGTTGGAAAATAACTGGGAAAGGGAAAGGAGGCAACAAGAGATCCATGTAGTATTTGTTAAGCAATTGTGAAGACTTTAATTTTTTTAATAAAACAGTGCATTTCCTACAAAAAAAGACTCGTTATTTTTTCATATATTTAATAATTAATATGTATGTACAGACGTATCCCCGTATCCTAGTTTTTAGAAAATTGCCGTATCGGGCGTATCCCCGTATCGCATATCCGATACGTATCCAAGTATCTGTGCAACGTAGTCTGTGACTCCCGTCTTCTCTTTTGGCCTTTTTCTATTGCAATCTGAATATCCGATTATGTAAGTCCTTCAGTGGTTTGCCCTTGTGAATCTCGGCCATGGACATGGACAGGTAGGTGAGCAAGCATCGATGTCGATGCCAGGATCTTCCCTGCGCTTGTGCACTAAGCTGGCTGCTATTGGGTGTGATTAGAGCGTTGGTTCATGTGGATGGAGCAGGCGTCTCTTCCTCTCAGCAGGGACAACTCCCTGTAGCATGGAGCCGGCGTGGATTATTTGCAGCTGCAAGTGCGCGTGGGTTGCAATTTGCAGGGCACGGTCTCTCCTGGGAAAGATTCAAGGCACGGTTGCCTTTGCGTGCCCTTCAACTATTGTATGAGTACTCTTGTACGTATAAGAGTTGCAACTAACAAGACTTTCGAATGCTTTAGCTTTTTTTTTAACTTTCACATCTTCAAATTAGTTGCTTGTGGATTGATGCGTATGGTCTGGCATGTGTGTGTACGATGCAATTCAGTGCACTGTTGGAATTATAACCAATATAAATGAAGCTACTGCAAATGTAGTTGAAATGGTAGTTAAAAGGGACTGAATTTGAAAACATTGCATTGTGGCAAGGCTGAAATGGTAGTTGAATGTGTACTCATTTGAAAAATCATTTCCTCGCGCCTTTTTATTGTGGTTCCATAGCAAAGCGTATGCACTATGCTATGGTAGGTAAATCACGGTAATTGCATACAAAATATTTATGCCTCGTTGCAACGCATGGGCAATTACCTAGTTTCTTAAAAAGGGACTATGGGTTATGGTGCACACTGATGGGTCATCGGCGCCAGATGGTGCTATGTACTACTCCCTCTGTTTTTTTTATCAGAGGGGCCCCATGGCCCCCATTTTCATTACGAAAATGGAGTCACAACATACAAAGCAAGTTCCATACAAGTCACAACAAGTCACAACATACTACTCCCTCTGTAAAATAATATTGTATTACGTTAGTGATCTAAACGCTTTTAAGGCATCTCCAACACCGACCCTTAAACCGTCTGCATATGTTCGGAGCACGCTGTTCGGACGTGTTGTGCCATCCAACGCGCGCTTTTCAAAATATCAGTACCAAATAAAGTCCAAACACGATAAACTTTACAATGACTTTTTCTGGACCAGAAGGGACTGTAGAAGCTTCGACAGGAGGCCAGAAGAGCTACGAGAGAGCCATGAGCTCACAGGGCGCGCCCCTGAGCTTGTGGGGCCCATGAAACTTCGTTTGACATAATTCCAAGCCTATAAATTCATAAATATTCCCAAACCAAGAGAGAGTCACCTGAAACACTTTTTTCGCAGCCGCAAACTTCTGTTCTTCCGTGATCCCATCTAGGGGCCTTCTTCGGCACTCCGCCGGAGGGGGAATCGATCACGGAGGGCTTCTATATCATCTTTGTTGCCTTTTGATGACATGTGAGTAGCTTACCACAGACCTACGGGTCCATATCTAGTAGCTAGATGGCTTCTTCTCTCTCTTTCTTTGATCTTCAATACAATGTTCTCTTCAATCTTCTTAGAGTTCTATTCGATGTAATCTTATTTTGCAGTGTGTTTGTTGGTATCCGATGAATTGTGGGGTTTTATGATTGAAATATTCATTGGAAGTAATTTAGTCTTTTATGAATTTTGCTATGCATGATTGTTATAGATTTTTATTTCTTCACGATCTATCCGTTTCCTTTGGTCAACTAGATTGGTTTATCTTCAGTGGCAGAGGTGCTTTGTGATTGGTTTGATCTTGTGGTTTCCTCACCTCGTGATAGAAGGGATAGCGAGACACGTATTGTATTGTTGTCATTAGGTCATCCACTTGAGGGAATTTTGCTGTTGTCTTACAAAAGTCTGCGCTTGGAGGCTCAATAAAGTCTACAAGAATAAAGTTCTGTAGTAGACATCATGCACCAATTTTGTTCTCCTGCACCCGGTGAAGCTTCGGGTCCTCTGTGTAATCTGTAGTCTATCTCTACATCTATTACATTAAGGTGGTCCTCTGTGTAAACTTCGATGTACATATGTTTTTTGGAATTTACTAGGTATATGCCCGTGCGTTGCTACGGATTATAAATATTCTAGTACATTATCCCATAATTCCATATTATTTGATTGTGTAAATAAATATTTACCAAATTCAGTCATGAGTTTTTTTGTAATCACTTATTGACTTGCCAAAGAAAATATAGTTCATTTGGTAAGTCAATAAAAGATGAGATAATCAGGAAAAATATGGAATGTTGGACGAAACACTCCACCCGGCAGGAAAAGGAACAACATTCTTTCTAAATTTAAATGATCACTTATTAGCTTGCCAAAGAAAATATAGTTTATTTGGCAAGTCAATAAAAGATGAGACAATTGTGGCGGTTTTCAAGGAGTTATCATCAGGAAAAATATGGAATGTTGGACGAAGCATTCTGCCTGGCAGGAAAAGGAACACTATTCTTTTTTTTAATTTATAATAAAAAGGACAATGCACGTGTGTTGCCACAAAATATAAATATTTTAGCAGGTCTTGTGATCTACCTGCCCATATTAATGTTATTGGGTAAATAAATGTTTATCAAATCCTATCCATGATTTACCTTTGTTTTGATGAGAAGTTTGGTAAGTAAATTAAAATGAAATTGGTTCAGAAAGTAAGTAATTAAGGTGATTGATTATCATATAGGGAAGGTTGGACCAGGAAATGATGGGAAGAAAGATGAAACGAAAACCTTACGTTCTTTTTAAGTAACTAGGTAATTGCCCGTGCGTTGCAACGGGATATACTTCGTACATTGGCAAGAATAAATTTTAGTGAATATTTATACACAATCACTGTGATTTTCATATCATTTTATTGTTAATGTGATTCCATGTAAAAAAAATTGGACTTTAACTACCGATTAAATCCGCACTCGACTTACAAAGAATAGCATGATTTTATTTGGTAAGCCAATAAGTAGTGGGACCATTTAGTCGCTTGTCAACTGACATATACTTTCAAAAATTCCTTAAGGCCCGTACACTTGGAAAATTTTGAAACAAAAAAGTAAACTAAAAATATTTTTAATATCCATACATGAACCACATGTAGATATATTTCTTGATAAAAATATCCAGGACAAATATCCATGGCCCGAGGAATGGGAAACCTGCTAGATTTAGAATCTGCATTTTGAAAAAATGACCTAACTTTATCCATGTGTCTCGAAATGCAAAGTAATAAAACATCAGGGTATGTTAGTTATTGCACATCTAAATGACTCGATCAAGCATAAAAAAGGAAAAGAAAAAAGAAAGAAAATACCCGCACAAATCTCTAGGTAAAATCAATGACATATGACTTAGGGTACATCTAGATGTGCTTTAGCAAAACTGAAGGAAATATGCCCTAGAGGCAATAATAAAGTTATTATTTATTTCTTCATATCATGATAAATGTTTATTATTCATGCTAGAATTGTATTAACCGGAAACATGATACATGTGTGAATACATAGACAAACAGATAGTCACTAGTATGCCTCTACTTGACTAGCTCATTAATCAAAGATGGTTATGTTTCCTAACCATAGACATGTGTTGTCATTTGATTAATGGGATCACATCATTAGGAGAATGATGTGATTGACATGACCCATTCCGTTAGCCTAGCACTTGATCGTTTAGTATATTGCTATTGCTTTCTTCATGACTTATACAAAGTTCCTGCAACTATGAGATTGTGCAACTCCCGTTTACCGGAAGAACACTTTGTGTGCTACCAAACGTCACAACGTAACTGGGTGATTATAAAGGTGCTCTCTGGTGTTTCCGAAGGTACATGTTGGGTTGGCATAATTCGAGATTAGGATTTGTCACTCCGATTGTCGGAGAGGTATCTCTGGGCCCTCTCGGTAATACTCATCACCTAAGCCTTGCAAGCATTGTAACTAATGAGTTAGTTATAAGATGATGTATTACGGAACGAGTAAAGAGACTTGCCGGTAACAAGATTGAACTAGGTATTGGATACCGACGATCAAATCTCGGGCAAGTAACATATCGATGACAAAGGGAACAACGTATGTTGTTATGCGGTTTGACCGATAAAGATCTTCGTAGAATATGTAGGAACCAATATGGGCATCCAGGTCCCGCTATTGGTTATTGACCGAGAATGGTTCTAGGTCATGTCTACATAGTTCTCGAACCCGTAGGGTCCGCACGCTTACGTTACGATGACAGTTTTATTATGAGTTTATAAGTTTTGATGTACCGAAGTTTGTTCGGAGTCCCGGATGTGATCACGGACATGACGAGGAGTCTCGAAATGGTCGAGACATAAGGATTGACATATTGGACGACTATATTCAGACACCGGAAGTGTTCTGGGTGATTTCAGAGAAAACCGGAGTGCCGGGGTTACGAACCTCCCGGGAGAGTATTGGGCCTCATGGGCCTTAGGGGAAAGGAGAGAGGGGCGGCCAGCATGGGCCGCGCACCCCTCCCCCTCTGGTCCGAATTGGACTAGGAAGGGGGGCGGCGCCCCCCCCCTTTCCTTCCACCTCTCCCCCTTCCTTCCCCCTCCTAGTAGGAGTAGGAAAGGAGGAGTCCTACTCCTACTAGGAGGAGGATTCCTCCTCCCTTGGCGCGCCCAAGGGGCCGTCCGGCTGAAGGAAATATGCCCTAGAGGCAATAATAAAGTTATTATTTATTTCCTTATTTCATGATAAATGTTTATCATTCATGCTAGAATTGTATTAACCGGAAACATAATACATGTGTGAATGTATAGACAAACAAGATGTCACTAGTATGCCTCTACTAGACTAGCTTGTTAATCAAAGATGGTTATGTTTCCTAACCATGAACAAGGAGTTGTTATTTGATTAACAAGGTCACATCATTAGTAGAATGATCGATTGACATGACCCATTCCATTAGCTTAGCACACGATCGCTTAGTATGTTGCTACCGCTTTTATCCATGACATATACATGTTCCTGTAACTATGAGATTATGCAACTCCGTTTACGGAGGAACACTTTGGTGCTACCAAACGTCACAACGTAATCGGGTGATTATAAAGGAGTACTACAGTGTCTCCAAAGGTGAATGTTGGGTTGGCGTATTTGAGATTAGGTTTTGTCACTCCGATTGTCGGAGAGGTATCTCTGGCCCTCTCGGTAATGCACATCACTTAAGCCTTGCAAGCACTACAACTAATGAGTTAGTTGTGAGATGATGTATTACGGAACGAGTAAAGAGACTTGCGTAACGAGATTGAACTAGGTATTGGATACCGACGATCGAATCTCGCAAGTAACATACCGATGACAAAGGAACAACGTATGTTGTTATGCGGTCCGACCGATAAAGATCTTCGTAGAATATGTAGGAACCAATATGGGCATCCAGGTCCGCTGTTGGTTATTGACCGAGACGTGTCTCGGTCATGTCTACATTGTTCTCGAACCGTAGGGTCCGCACGCTTAAGGTTTCGATGATGCTTATTATGAGTTTATGTATTTTGATGTACCAAGAAGTTCGAGTCCCGGATGTGATCACGGACATGACGAGGAGTCTCAAATGGTCGAGACATAAAGATTGATATATTGGAAGCCTATGTTTGGAGTTCGAATGGTTCCGGCGAAAACAGAATTTACCGAGTACCGGAGGTTACGGAACCCCGGGGTAAATGGGCCTCGGTGGGCCTCGAGGAGAAGAGGAAGGGCGGCCAGGGGTGGCGCGCCCCCCCCAGTCCGAATAGGACAGGAGGGGGGCGCCCTTTCCTCTTCCCCTCCCCCAATCCTATTCCAACTAGGAAGGGGGAGTCCTACTCCTGGGGAGTAGGACTCCTCCCCGCCTCCTCTAGGCCGGCCGGCCTCCCCCCCTCCTTTATATACGGGGCAGGGGGCACCCTAGGACACACAAGTATTGATCTACGGATCGTTCCTTAGCCGTGTGCGGTGCCCCCTCCACCATATTCCACCTCGATCATACCGTCATGAAGCTTAGGCGAAGCCCTGCGCCGTGAAACATCAAGATCGCCACCACGCCGTCGGCCGACGAAACTCTCCTCGACACTCGGCTGGATCGAGTACGAGGGACGCCATCGAGCTGTACGTGTGTCAAGAACTCGGGCGCCGAGTAACGGCGCCGGATCGGTCGGATCGCGAGGAGAACGTCGACTACTTCCTCTACGCCAGATCGCTTCGCTTGGTCTACAAGGGTATGTAGACAACACTCTCCCCTCTCGTTGCTATACATCACCATGATCTTGAGTGTGCGTGGAAATTTTTGAAATTACTCGTTCCCCAACACCGCCTCCCCTTGCTCCTTTATATATGGGGCAGGGGCACCCCATAGACACACAAGTTGATCTACGGATCGTTCCTTAGCCGTGTCGGTGCCCCTCCACCATATTCCACCTCGGTCATATCGTCATGAGTTTAGGCGAAGCCTGCGCCGTAGAACATCATCATCGCCACCACGCCGTCGTCGACGAACTCATCTCCGAGCTTCGCTGGATCGGAGGCCGGAGATTGTCATCGAGCTGAAGGTGTGCTGAACTCGGAGGCCCCGTACGTTCGGTGCTTGGATCGGTCGGATCGTGAAGATGTACGACTACATCAACCGCGTTGTGCTAACGCTTCTGCTTACGGTCTACGAGGGTACGTGGACATACACTCTCCCCTCTCGTTGCTATGCCATCACCATGATCTTGCGTGTGCGTAGGAAATTTTTTGAAATTACTACGTTCCCCAACAGTGGCATCCGAGCCCAGGTTTTATGCATTGATGTTATATGCACGAGTAGAACACAAGTGAGTTGTGGGCGATACAAGTCATACTGCTTACCAGCATGTCATACTTTGGTTTGGCGGTATTGTGAGATGAAGCGGCCCGGACCGACATTACGCGTACGCTTAAGCGAGACTGGTTTCACCGTTACGAGCACTCGTGCTTAAAGGTGGCTGGCGGGTGTCTGTCTCTCTCACTTTAGCTGAATCGAGTATGGCTACGCCCGGTCCTTGTGAAGGTTAAAACAACACCAACTTGATGAACTATCGTTGTGGTTTTTTGATGCGTAGGTAAGAACGGTTCTTGCTAAGCCCGTAGCAGCCACGTAAAATTTGCAACAACAAAGTAGAGGGCGTCTAACTTGTTTTTGCAGGGCATGTTGTGATGTGATATGGTCAAGACGTGATGCTATATTATTGTATGAGATGATCATGTTTTGTAACCGGTTATCGGCAATCGCGAGGAGCCATATGGTTGTCGCTTTATTGTATGAAATGCAACGCATACTGTAATTGCTTTACTTTATCACTAAGCGGTAGTGATAGTCATAGAAGCAATAGATGGCGAACGACAACGATGCTACGATGGAGATCAAGGTGTCGCGCCGGTGACGATGGTGATCACGACGGTGCTTCGGAGATGGAGATCACAAGCACAAGATGATGATGGCCATATCATATCACTTATATTGATTGCATGTGATGTTTATCCTTTATGCATCTTATCTTGCTTTGATTTACGGTAGCATTTTAAGATGATCTCTCACTAAAATTATCAAGAAGTGTTCTCCCTGAGCACCATTGCCAAAGTTCGTCGTGCCCAGACACCACATGATGATCGGGTGTGATAAGCTCTACGTCCATCTACAACGGGTGCAAGCCAGTTTTGCACACGCGGAATACTCAGGTTAAACTTGACGAGCCTAGCATATACAGATATGGCCTCGGAACACGGAGACCGAAAGGTCGAGCGTGAATCAAATAGTAGATATGATCAACATAGTGATGTTCACCATTGAAAACTACTCCATCTCACGTGATGATCGGTTATGGTTTAGTTGATTTGGATCACGTGATTATTTAGATGACTAGAGAGATGTCTGTCTAAGTGGGAGTTCTTAAGTAATATGATTAATTGAACTTAAATTTATCATGAACTTAGTACCTGATAGTATTTTGCTTGTCTATGTTTGTTTGTAGATAGATGGCTCGTGTTGTTGTTCCGTTGAATTTTAATGCGTTCCTTGAGAAAGCAAAGTTGAAAGATGATGGTAGCAATTACATGGATCGGGTCCGTAACTCGAGGATTATCCTCATTGCTGCACGTAAAAGTTACGTCGTGGAAGCACCGCTGGGTGCCAGCTGCTTCTTGATGCAACCGACGACGTTAAGAATGTCTGGCGAGCAAAGCTGATGACTACTCTATAGTTCAATGTGCCATGCTTTACGGCTTAGAACCGGGTCTTCAACGACGTTTTGAACGTCATGGAGCATATGAGATGTTCCAGGAGTTGAAGTTAATATTTCAAGCAAATGCCCGGATTGAGAGATATGAAGTCTCCAATAAGTTCTACAGCTGCAAGATGGAGGAGAATAGTTCTGTCAGTGAACATATACTCAAAATGTCCGGGTATAATAATCACTTGATTCAACTGGGAGTTAATCTTCCGGATGATAGCGTCATTGACAGAATTCTCCAATCACTGCCACCAAGCTACAAGAGCTTTGTGATGAACTATAATATGCAAGGGATGAACAAGACTATTCCCGAGCTCTTCGCAATGCTAAAAGTTGCGGAGGTAGAAATCAAGAAGGAGCATCAAGTGTTGATGGTCAATAAGACCACCAGTTTCAAGAAAAAGGGCAAAGGGAAGAAGAAGGGGAACTTCAAGAAGAACATCAAGCAAGTTGCTGCTCAAGAGAAGAAACCCAAGTCTGGACCTAAGCCTGAAACTGAGTGCTTCTACTGCAAGCGGACATTCCTTCATCGGCGGAACTGCCCCAAGTATTTGGTGGATAAGAAGGATGGCAAAGTGAACAAAGGTATATGTGATATACATGTTATTGATGTGTACCTAACTAGAGCTCGTAGTAGCACCTGGGTATTTGATACTGGTTCTGTTGCTAATATTTGCAACTCGAAATAGGGACTACGGAATAAGCGAGCACTGGCCAAGGACGAGGTGATGATGCGCGTGGAAAGCGGTTCCAAAGTCGATGTGATCGCGGTCGGCACGCTACCTCTACATCTACCTTCGGGATTAGTTTTAGACCTGAATAATTGTTATTTGGTGCCAGCGTTGAGCATGAACATTATATCTGGATCTTGTTTGATGCGAGACGGTTATTCATTTAAATCAGAGAATAATGGTTGTTCTATTTATATGAGTAATATCTTTTATGGTCATGCACCCTTGAAGAGTGGTCTATTTTATTGAATCTCGATAGTAGTGATACACATATTCATAATGTTGAAGCTAAAAGATGCAGAGTTGATAATGATAGTGCAACTTATTTGTGGCACTCGCCGTTTAGGTCATATCGGTGTAAAGCGCATGAAGAAACTCCATCTTGATGGACTTTTGGAATCACTTGATTATGAATCACTTGGTACTTATGAACCGTGCCTCATGGGCAAGATGACTAAAACAGCGTTCTCGGTACTATGGAGAGAGCAACAGATTTGTTGGAAATCATACATGTATGTATGTGGTCCGATGAATGTTGAGGCTCGTGGCGGATATCGTTATTTTCTCACCTTCACAGATGATTTGAGCAGATATGGGTATATCTACTTAATGAAGCACAAGTCTGAAACATTTGAAAAGTTCAAAGAATTTCAGAGTGAAGTGGAAAATCATCGTAACAAGAAAATAAAGTTTCTACGATCTGATCATGGAGGAGAATATTTGAGTTACGAGTTTAGTTTACATTTGAAACAATGCGGAATAGTTTCGCAACTCACGCCACCTGGAACACCACAAAGAAATGGTGTGTCCGAACGTCGTAATCGTACTTTACTTGAGATGGTGCGATCTATGATGTCTCTTACCGATTTACCACTATCGTTTTGGGGTTATGCTTTAGAGATGGCCGCATTCACGTTAAATAGGGCACCATCAAAATCCGTTGAGATGACGCCTTATGAACTGTGGTTTGGCAAGAAACCAAAGTTGTCGTTTCTTAAAGTTTGGGGCTGCGATGCTTATGTGAAGAAACTTCAACCAGATAAGCTCGAACCTAAATCGGAGAAATGTGTCTTCATAGGATACCCAAAAGAGACTATTGGGTACACCTTCTATCACAGATCCGAAGGCAAGACATTCGTTGCTAAGAATGGATCCTTTCTAGAGAAGGAGTTTCTCTCGAAAGAAGTGAGTGGGAGGAAAGTAGAACTTGATGAGATAACTGTATCTACTCCCTTATTGGAAAGTAGTTCATCACGAGAACCGGTTCCTGTGACAACTACACCAATTAGTGAGGAAGCTAATGATAATGATCATGAAACTTCAGATCAAGTTTCTACTAAACCTCGTGAGGTCTACGAGTAAGATCCGCACTGTGAGTGGTACGGTAATCCTATTCTGGAAGTCATGTTACTTGACCATGATGAACCTACGAACTATGAGGAAGCGATGATGAGCCCAGATTCCGCAAAATGGCTAGAGGCCATGAAATCTGAGATGGGATCCATGTATGAAAACAAAGTGTGGACTTTGGTTGACTTGCCCAATGATCGGCAAGCCATTGAGAATAAATGGATTTTTAAGAAGAAGACTGACTCTGATGGTAATGTAACTGTCTATAAAGCTCGACTTGTTGCAAAAGGTTTTCGACAAGTTCAAGGGGTTGACTACGATGAGACTTTCTCACCCGTAGCGATGCTTAAGTCTGTCCGAATCATGTTAGCTATTGCTGCATTTCATGATTATGAAATTTGGCAAATGGATGTCAAGACTGCATTCTTGAATGGATTTCTAGAAGAAGAGTTGTATATGATGCAGCCGGAAGGTTTTGTTGATCCAAAAGGTGCTAACAAAGTGTGCAAGCTCCAGCGTTCCATTTATGGACTGGTGCAAGCATCTCGGAGTTGGAATAAACGCTTTGATAGTGTGATCAAAGCATATGGTTTTATACAAACTTTTGGAGAAGCCTGTATTTACAAGAAAGTGAGTGGGAGCTCTGTAGCATTTCTAATTTTATATGTAGATGCCATATTATTAATTGGAAATGATATAGAATTTCTGGATAGCATAAAGGGATACTTGAATAAAAGTTTTTCAATGAAAGACCTCGGTGAAGCTGCTTACATATTGGGCATCAAGATCTATAGAGATAGATCAAGACGCTTAATAGGACTTTCACAAAGCACATACCTTGACAAAATTTTGAAAAAGTTCAAAATGGATCAGGCAAAGAAAGGATTCTTGCCTGTGCTACAAGGTGTGAAGTTGAGTCAAACTCAATGCCCGACCACAACAGAGAAGATAGAGAGAAAATGAAAAATGTTCCTATGCTTCAGCCATAGGCTCTATCATGTATGCAATGCTGTGTACCAGACCGACGTATGCTTAGCAATAAGCTTGGCAAGAAGGTACCAAAGTAATCCAGGGGTGGATCACTGGACAGCGGTCAAGAACATCCTGAAATACCTGAAAAGGACTAAGGATATGTTTCTCGTATATGGAGGTGACAAAGAGCTAGTCGTAAATGGTTACGTCGATGCAAGCTTTGACACTGATCCGACGATTCTAAATCGCAAGCCGGATACGTGTTTTTATTAAACGGTGGAGCTGTAAGTTGGTGCAGTTCTAAACAAAGCGTCGTGGCGGGATCTACATGTGAAGCGGAGTACATAGCTGCTTCTGAAGCAGCAAATGAAGGAGTCTGGATGAAGGAGTTCATTTCCGATCTAGGTGTCATACCTAGTGCATCGGGACCAATGAAGATCTTCTGTGACAATACTGGTGCAATTGCCTTGGCAAAGGAATCCAGATTTCACAAGAGGACCAAGCACATCAAGAGACACTTCAATTCCATTCGGGACCAAGTCCAAGTGGGAGACATAGAGATTTGCAAGATACATACGGATCTGAATGTTGCAGACCCGTTGACTAAGCCTCTCTCACGAGCAAAACATGATTAGCACCAAGACTCCATGGGTGTTAGAATCATTACTATGTAATCTAGATTATTGACTCTAGTGCAAGTGGGAGACTGAAGGAAATATGCCCTAGAGGCAATAATAAAGTTATTATTTATTTCCTCATATCATGATAAATGTTTATTATTCATGCTAGAATTGTATTAACCGGAAACATGATACATGTGTGAATACATAGACAAACAGATAGTCACTAGTATGCCTCTACTTGACTAGCTCATTAATCAAAGATGGTTATGTTTCCTAACCATAGACATGTGTTGTCATTTGATTAATGGGATCACATCATTAGGAGAATGATGTGATTGACATGACCCATTCCGTTAGCCTAGCACTTGATCGTTTAGTATATTGCTATTGCTTTCTTCATGACTTATACAAAGTTCCTGCAACTATGAGATTGTGCAACTCCCGTTTACCGGAAGAACACTTTGTGTGCTACCAAATGCCACAACGTAACTGGGTGATTATAAAGGTGCTCTATAGGTGTTTCCGAAGGTACATATTGGGTTGGCATAATTCGAGATTAGGTTTTGTCACTCCGATTGTCGGAGAGGTATCTCTGGGCCCTCTCGGTAATACTCATCACCTAAGCCTTGCAAGCATTGTAACTAGTGAGTTAGTTATAAGATGATGTATTACGGAACGAGTAAAGAGACTTGCCGGTAACGAGATTGAACTAGGTATTGGATACCGACGATCAAATCTCGGGCAAGTAACATATCGATGACAAAGGGAACAACGTATGTTGTTATGCGGTTTGACCGATAAAGATCTTCGTAGAATATGTAGGAACCAATATGGGCATCCAGGTCCCGCTATTGGTTATTGACCGAGAATGGTTCTAGGTCATGTCTACATAGTTCTCGAACCCGTAGGGTCCGCACGCTTAACGTTACGATGACAGTTTTATTATGAGTTTATAAGTTTTGATGTACCGAAGTTTGTTCGGAGTCCCGGATGTGATCACGGACATGACGAGGAGTCTCGAAATGGTCGAGACATAAAGATTGATATATTGGACGACTATATTCGGACACCGGAAGTGTTCCGGTGATTTCGGAGAAAACCGGAGTGCCGGGGTTACGGAACCTCCGGAGAGTATTGGGCCTCATGGGCCTTAGGGAAAGGAGAGAGGGCGGCCAGCATGGGCCGCGCCTCCCCTCTGGTCCGAATTGACTAGGGGGGGCGCCCCTTCCTCTCCCCTTCCCCCCCCCCTAGGAGTAGGAAAGGAGGAGTCCTACTAGGAGGAGGAGGATTCTCCTTTAGCGCGCCTAAGGGCCGACCCGCCTCCCCTTGCTCCTTTATATACGGGGCAGGGGCACCCATAGACACACAAGTTGATCTACGGATCGTTCCTTAGCCGTGTGCGGTGCCCCCTCCACCATATTCCACCTCGGTCATATCGTCGCGAGTTTAGGCGAAGCCTGCGCCGATAGAACATCATCATCGCTCACCACGCCGTCGTGCTGACGGAACTCATCTCCGGAGCTTCGCTGGATCGGAGGCCGGAGATCGTCATCGAGCTGAACGTGTGCTGAACTCGGAGGCCCCGTATGTCCGGTGCTTGGATCGGTCGGATCGTGAAGACGTACGACTACATCAACCGCGTTGTGCTAACGCTTCCGCTTACGGTCTACGAAGGTACGTGGACATACACTCTCCCCTCTTGTTGCTATGCCATCACCATGATCTTGCGTGTGCGTAGGAATTTTTTTGAAATTACTACGTTCCCCAACAAAAACTATAAACATTATTAATCACTCGTGTGCTGGTAAAAGATTTAAAAGGAGATCATCTCGCATTCATGCTATATATTCACACACATTCAAACTATTACAATAGGAAATATACATATTGCTCAGACAACTAAGTCGATAAATAAATGAATATATTGACATCAAGGAATCTTCGGATTACTGAAAGAATTATTTTTCAAGAGTTGAAAATACCACATTCCTCATTCAATGATGGATATGAAAGGAAATGATGATATTCCAAATATATATATTTACGAAAAATTGTATGCAATGTTGCATATAAATTCTCAGGAATTAACCATCATTGCAAGAATGTACGCATAAATCGAATCAATGGTAAAATCCAAAAAAATATTGGACCTATCTTATCACAGCAACATAATAGAGAATCCATGTACTACATGTTCTTGTTTGCTGAGTTATCACAAACCATGCGTGATCCACACAACCAGGCCAGCTCCTTTTGTTTCTTCAAGACGCCACCGATGATTTGCATCAGATTATTGTTGGCCAAACACTGTTTTTGGTGCAGAGTAGTCTGCTGAACAATCAAATTTGGTGCATTTCATCAAGCACTTGACAACAAAAAATAAGTAATGTGTACACAAAAGAAAATCAACATACCCAGCCCAGGGCCATCTGCAAGATCCACAAGATCGTGAGATGTGTGCACATCGCTCTCCATGTCCTTTCCGCAGGTCATCATCGTAGCATGAACGAACCATAACCCCGAGTATCACAAAACTCAGTAGGGCCAGACTCGTGGCGATCTGCCCCAACATCCAGCGTCAATGGCAGCCACCTCTGTCAAGCCTTCCTCTACATTCCCGACGCGCGCGCATGGAGCAGAATGTTATCTCGTCGGTCGTCTGTAGTCGCGACAGGTCCCGGCCTGCGGCCATGGTTTGAGAGAGAGAGAGAGAGAGACGCGGCCTGGGGGAGAAGGGAATGGTGTGCAGATCGGTGTCGGCGGCATGGGAAGGAGAAAGCGTACGGAAGAGGAGGTCAGTTGCCCTGGGAAAGTGAAACAAATCCCTGATTTTTAGGGAGAACATAAACGTGATTGATCTGGGAAAATTGGTAACGACGAAAAAACACGAAGGAGGGTGCGGACGAAGACGTGGGTGGAAGAAAATTTTTGACGTAGGAGGGGAGAGGGAACCTTACGGTTTTTTTTTTGAGGATACCTTACGGTTCTTTTAGGTAGTAGAGATAGTAGTAGAGATTTGTGACGGATCCGTGTGTTGCACCGACCACGTGTTTCGTCTTGAGATTGGCAAGATCAAGGCGTCTCGCAGACTGCCACCACAACCACGCACTCAGAGCATCTTGTCCATTCATTTTTCTCCCAACCTTATCCACCTGTATAAGAGAAAACAGGAAGAGAGAAATACATAGCAAGATGGAAAGACTCGTGCGTTATTGCCGCACCCAACTGCTGTTTAGCTTGCCGCTCGCCGGTGCTAGGAAGGCGGCAGCGCTGGTACACAAGCCCAGTGACTGAAAACGCGGGCAAAGACCTGCTGAGTGTCCTGAGCGGTGACGGCTGCTGCCGCAAGGTTAGGGATGGTGCTGTCGTGAGGGCTTGCAGTGTTGCTTCAACAGTGCTGTTGCCTCCGCGAGGAAGATGTGCCTTGCAAACCGGAGCTAGGGGCGGCACCACGGCCATGAAAGTTGGATGCCTAATGTCTCAAGGATTCGACCATGTTTCTGGATTCACACGCGTCGACTGGCCATCGGTTGTACAAAGGCGGCACTGAGGTATTGCAAGCCCAATCTGTCTCCTACTCTCAGCCTTCTCCTTAATGATTTGACAAACCTTGCAACAAGGTTTGTGTTATCGGTGGAACAAAGGCGGCACTCAGGTGTTTCAAGCCCAATTCTTCTCCTACTTCTTCCACCTTTCTCCCCACCGATCTCGGCGGAGCTTTGTCTCAACGAACCTATACAACAAGGTTCATGTTGCAAAGCCTCTGAGCGCAACAAGGACCTTGTTGGAAAGGTTGTGGCTAGTTGGGACCTTTTTTGCAAAGGTTTGTGTTGCAATGCCCCTTAGCGCAACAAGGTAGTTGGTGCAAGGTCCTCGACAAGCTGGGGTGGCAGATCGACGGTCTGTTTCGAGCAGCATCCGACGGTTGCCAAGGCAGCCGGTCTAATCAACTTATCATTTGACTGAGGCGTAGCACTGCTCATGAATTATTTACATATTTTTGTAGTATTAGCTACCACATTTTCCTTTTTTTTGTGCCACATGCCCACATACGTACCATACATTTCTTATCCGACTTTTTGGGTGTGTAACCTAGCATTGTGTATTCTACTTATAACTGTAAGAAAAATGTGTATTCTAGTTATAATTTCTTGATGTTTTCCTATTATAGGTACAGCGCCACAAAAGCATGCCCAATTTTTTTTTGCCATACGGTGTACGTACAGCACGATCGAGCTCTGTCATAGCTTTTCTTGCCACTGTACCCTTTGCGAATTAGGTTTTCTTTAAATGGTATGAGATGTGATGCATTTTAAGGAGTATTACTTCAATGTCTTTGCGTAGTCTTGTGTTTTTGGGTGAAAGCCTAGCTTTATTGCGCAATCACGGTGGGCAAATGGCAACATTATCTGGGACACTGATCTCCAGGATTCATCATACGCACGCCAACCTGGGACTCACGGCAGCCCTTTTACATGGTGAAGTGGCAACACGGGAACTCAGAAAGCGAAACAGAGCTTGCACTGAACTTTGATGCCTTGAATCAGGGTGGGGGAACATACTGAGAGGACACTTTGGAGGATGCCCGCACGCTTCGACGCGCTGCGCGACGCCGCTGCGGCGCGGTGGTCGGCGCGGTTCGCCGCCGATCTCAAATCGGTGGCGCGCCCTAAATTCCACCGTGGCGTGGTGGAGGTGCACTCACATACTTCGAAGATATCCCTGGTCGACGAGCGTGGGTACACGGTGGACAGGCGATCGGGCGGCGGGTGTGTTTTGAGCCCAGGGGCCCGGTTGCGTTTCCCTGCCACGTTGCGTACATCGAGGAGATCATCACCGGCGGGGGGTTGCATCGGGGGGCGGCGACGGAGAGATTGGGGAGGGTGGGGGAGCAATTAAGGCGGAGAGAAATTTCGGATTAAAATCAGGTCAGACACCACCGCACTCCACCTTCCTCTTCCCACCTACCCCATCTTCCTCCCTGGTCGTCCGAGCGTGCGACGGAGATGGTGGAGATCAGCGAGGAGAACTTGCGCAGGTTTGCGGGAAGGGACGCGCGCATGCGGATCCCCTTGAGGGAGATCGGGGCGTGGTACTTGAGCAAGCGCGAGATGTATGCGGAGGTAGAAGCAATCGTGGAGAATCTGACGGAGATGGAGGAGAGATCTCTGTTTGGGCGAGGTGGACGCAAGCACCCGCTGCAGGTGTTGATGTGGGCGGCGGATCAGGCGTATTCGCCGGTGAGGGCGGTGGCGAGGAAGTGGGTGGCCTTCACCATCTTCGCGACCGCAAATCTCGCCCTCGCCATGAGGGGATCGGCGCTCCACCCGCGGGAGGGGGTGCTGGCCCTCCCTGCTCCGGGGACGGCTATGGCCCCGATCGTGATCTACGAGGATCCGATGGATCAGGCGCCGCAGGAGGAGACGGGGGTGCGGCGTCGCTCCGCTCGCCTGGCCACGGCTTCATCAACCCCGGAGGACCCTGCGCCTCGTCGCTCAGCTCGCCTCGCCGGGAACAGAGCCTGAATTCCTCACTAGCTGGCAACCGTTTCTGGGTGCTAGCTAGTGAGGATCCAGATGATGTTTTCGACGAGGAATCTGACAGTTCAGGTATGAATCATCGACCTTCTTCTGTGTACCTGGCTTGCACCTATGATGATAGGGAGGGTCGGGGAGAAATTGATATTCAACGTCGAATTAGACGTGCTAATCGTAGATTGAAGAAAAGGATGAATGATTATGTTCAGAGTCTCCTGCTTAGAGAGGGAAAAAATACTAATGAGATAATGCAGAGTGGGTTGACTCATATCGATTCACCTAATTGGGGGGAATTACATAAACAAAAAATGAATATGGCACTTATCAAAATTAGGGATAAGATACCCAAGGTTTGGGATCTTCCTAGACTCCCGGAATATTTGTCAGATATTGATAATGTGTGTGAGATTGTTGAAATTGATAATAACAAGGGTACTGAGAGGGACACACTTGGGTGTGTCAACTTTTCGCCTGATAATGACATGAAAATAGATAATATTCCGGTGAATGCAAGTTTGGAAGAAGCTATGACAGAATTTCAAGTTTGTTTTTCTGAAGAAGGATCAGGTGCTGGGGGGAAGCAGGTGACAATAGGGACCAGTGTGAGGGGGGAGAAAGTGGACCAGATGGGCCTGGGGCAAGGGTGGCCCAATAATGGGTGGCTCCAAGGAAGCCCAGATGCTAACGGTGGAGACGGGGCACTATATAGGGGAGGGATCCCAACCTTCGTCCCTGATCCCGATTTCCTCGACCTCCCAAACCCTAGAAGGATCTTGGCGTCGGACAGTGAAGAAGAAAAGGTGGTGGAAGGAGGTTCATCCTGGGGGGAGGAAGAAGACATGGCTGGCAGGCAAGAGAGTTGGAGACCAAGGCCTGGAAGGGGAAACTATCAAGGAGGGAGAGGTAATTTTAATGGCAGATCTGAGCATTTTGGAAGGGGTTTCAACAGGCAGGATGAGAGGAATGCAGATGGATATGGTTGGAGAAACAGAGAGGGGGTCTTCAGAGGAGGATCTGGGACTAATAGTAGTGGCTCTGGTGGAGATGGAAATTCTGCTGGAAGTGGAAGAGGAGACAATAAGTTTGGCAGATTTGCTCCAGATAGAGGGGGGGGGTCAACGTGAGAGATTTCAGGTTGGGGGGAATGAAAACAGACAGGAAAGTGGTTCTGGGATTGCTGCGGGTCTGGGGATTCAGGGGGGCCAGTCCAGATGGCAGGTGGTTTCCCTGTGATGAGAAACAACAATTTTCCTCAGCCTGTGCCGGTGGGGATGGGGCTGGGACAGTTTGGCCTTGTGCCTCAAGAGCAATTGGCACAGCAGTATCAATTCTTACTGTCCAACATGCCAAAACAAGAGACCCTGATGCAACAAGCAAATGCCAGAGTGGAAGGACAAAAGGAAACAACCAAGAAGAAGGAGATTGGAAATCCAAAAAAGCTCTTTTGTGTGAAGTGTAAGGAACAGGGGCATGTGAAGAGTGATTGCAAAAATAAGGTTTTCTGTGTGGTGTGCCAAAGACCTACTCATAATACTAAGGAATGCACCATTTTAAAACAACCTAAACCAGTTGCTAAATATGTAGGATATGGAGCCAGGGGCTTAGGTTGTCTGCTGGTACAGAACACCAAGGAAATTGTTGCTGCTGAGCACATCAATCCTATGGCCCTGGTGACTGTGCATGAGGGACAGTTGAATGACACAACAGTGGCTTATGGCTTCAGCAAGATGTTTGACTGGGGGTGGACTTGGAGAGCTAAGTTTCAGAGTCCTACTACATTTCTTATGAGATTCCCTAGTAAAGCCAAATTGGTGGAGCTGAAAAACTTTGGCAAATTCACCTTGCTGGGCACTGGTGCAATGGTTGAGGTTGATTTCTAGAGTCCAGATGAAGGGCTAAGGGGAAGCTACATTCAGTCTGGATAAAAATGTGGGGGGTTCCTGATAATCTGAGACATTATTTGGGAGTTTGTGAGATTGGTTCAGCTTTGGGGCCAGTGGTTGAAGTGGATGTTGAGCATATTCACTCTAGGGAGGACATAAGAGTGAAAGTAGGGGTTAGAGATTTGCATAAGGTTCCTGCTGGCACAGAAATCACTACCAAGGACCTGTTGCTATATGATATGGGCTTCGAGTTCGATTCAGTTGCTGAACAAGGTTGGTACAAGTTTGAGGAGGGAAACAAAATAAAAACCTTTGATTATCTGGATTTAGAGAGCTATGGTGCACAAAGGGAGAAGGAGGTGCGGAAAAAGAGTAAACAGTCCGAACATACAAAGTCGTTGGTCAGCCTAGGGAGTTTGGGATTAAAGCAGTATGAACAGGTGGTTCTGGAAACAGGGGAAGTGTCAAATGAGTTGATCAAGGACAAGGCAGAAGTGGGGACTGTTGGAGAAAGACAAGGAGAAGAAGAAAGTTTAAAAGCTAGATTGCAGAAAGCAGAGGAGTTGGCAGCAAGGCAGACTGCTCAACTAATGTTGGAGGAAAAAAAGAGGAAGGAAATGGATATTATTAGGAAATCATTAGAGAGGGAAGTCAAGAGACAGCATGAGCTTCTGCAGATTAATCTGAAGGTCAGTGAAGATGTGAGAGGATCTCAATCAAGGGAAAAACAACTTGGGAGTGAAGATGAGAAGGAGAATTCAGGAGAAGGAGCTGTAGCAGAAGATAATAAGGAAAATGGGGGAGGAATGTCAGAGCTGGAACTAATGGAACAGGCTGTGGGCCTGGGGTATATGGAGCCTGTGGATTATACTGCAAGTCAGGAAACTGAATCTTTTGAGACCAAGATTAAAAAGGCTGGTATAGGAGAGCTGGAATCTCAAGATGAGGAAGAGTTGAGAAGATGCATTAGACTGAAAGGCAAGGAAGATAAAAAGATCACTGATCTGGCTAAAGAGAGAGTGGCACAGAAGAACAACTATGGTGAGTATTTTCCTTCTGATATCATATCCAGGCCTAATGATACTTTACAGCAGATTGCTAAGGAGGTTGGTGTTAGTTTAGGGCCTAAACCTGATACTATCAATTATAATCTGGAATTAATTAAGATGGTTGAATGGGCCAGAATTGATATGTGGCTGACTGAATGTAACAATAAACTGCCTGAGGAGCATGACTTTATTGATACTGGAGAGTATTCTCTATTAGATTTGTTAGAAGATGAAGATAATGAGAAAGAGGAGGAGGAGAATGAAGAGTGGGAATTAGTGAAGGGTCTTTTTTCATCAAAAAGAGTTAAAAAAAGGGCAAAACTACCAGAGGTTCTGGAGTTAAAATTGCCTCTGTTGTCAAAAATTTAGAATATTCAGATAAGAAGAAAAAGAAAAAAAGATGAGGGGCATTTTTTGGAATATGAGAGGTTTTGGGGGTGATATCAAGAAAAGATTTTTAAGAGAAATGATCATGGATATGAAAGTCGATTTCCTGGGGCTACAGGAGACCATGAGACATCAATTTTCTAGAAATGAATTACAACATGTTTGTGCAGGAAGGGATTTTCATTGGCATTTCACACCAGCTAGGGGAAAATCTGGTGGCCTCCTACTAGGTGTGAATTATACCACACTAGATATAATCTCTCAGGATGAGGGCGATTATCACATTAAAATGACAGTCCAAGATATTGATAAGAGGTTCATTTGGGACCTGGTGTTGATATATGGGAAGGCACAACCAGAGAGGAAAGCTTTGTTCCTGGCTGAGCTATCCAGAGTTTTTCAAAAATCTATAAACCCTATTTTAATTGGAGGGGACTTTAACATCATTAGGAAAGCCAGTGAGAAAAATAAACCAGGATCCCCTGGACATTGGAGTTTCCTTTTCAATGCCATTTTGGAACAAGCTGGGGTGAGAGAATTGGATATGAATGGAAGGAAATTTACATGGGGTAATTGTATGCAGAATCCCACATTTGAGAAGCTAGATAGAATTTTATGTAGCACTGACTGGGAAGAGGTGTACCCCTTAGCCCGTGCAACAGCTCTAACTAGGGAGAAATCAGATCATACCCCTCTTTATTTGGATTCTGGGGACTTCCAAAAAACTGAACCAATTTTCAGATTTGAAAATGCATGGTTCAAGAGAGATGGGATTGATGAAATTGTTCAGAAAGTTTGGACTGATTCTTCCATTAAAGGAGACAGTATAGATAGGCTGTTGGGGAAATTTAGAATGTTAAGACCCAAGCTTAAAGGGTGGAATAGAAATATGAATGCTTGGTATGTAGAGCTAAAGAAAGATATCCTACTCAAACTAGATATCATTGATAAAAATTGTGAGGTTAATGGCCTTACAGCTGCTGATAGAAAGGAATAGATTGAGTTGAGGGCCCAGCTTGATAGATTGCTTAAACAAGAAGAAGATAAAGGGAAACAGAGAGCCAAAACAGATCAATTGTTAGAGGGAGACAGTAATACCAAATTCTTTCATGCCAAAGCAAATGGGAGGCTTAGGAGGAATAAAATTTCTAGATTAGAACAGGAGGAGGGAGTGATAGAAGGAGATAAAAAATTGATGGATTGTATCACTACTTTTTATAAAAACTTATTTGGCCACCCTGATAATTCCTCTGTTTCCCTAAATATTGATAATCCTGTTAGGATTCCAATGGAATATGCTAATCTGTTGGTGGAAGAATTCTCTTTGGAGGAGATTAAAATGGTAGTCTTTAAAATGGCACACAATAAATCTCCTAGGCCAGATGGCTTCACGGCTGAATTCTACCAACACTATTGGGAGTTGGTGAAATTTGATTTAAAAACTCTACTGGATGATTTTGCCAGTAGAAAAATTGATATCAGTAGATTGAACTATGGCATCATAACCCTGGTCCCAAAAGGGACTAGTGCTAACCAAATTCAGAAGTTCAGACCTATCTGTTTACTAAAATGTGTGTTTTAAAATTATAACCAAAGTCTTAATGAATAGACTCAATTTGGTAGCTGCTAAGGTCATCTCCCCTGTACAAACTGCCATTGTCAAGGGCAGGTATATCATGGAGGGGGTCCTGATCTTGCATGAGGCTTTAAATAGCATTAAAAAGAATAAGCAAAGTGCTGAGCTTTTAAAAATTGACTTTGAAAAGGCCTATGATAAAATCAAATGGTCCTTTTTGTGCCAAATGCTTAAACTGAAAGGGTTTCCAGACAAATGGATTGACTGGGTCATGGAAACAGTTAGAGGAGGGAAGGTTTGTGTTAAAGTTAATGATAATTTAGGAAAATACTTTTGCTCCTATAAAGGCCTGAGACAAGGGGATTCTTTGTCTCCCTTAAATTTTGATTTGGCTGCTGATGCTCTAGCAATTATGTAGGATAAGGCTAGAGAAAATGGACTAGTTAAAGGAGTTTTGGGTGAGTATACAACTAATGGGGTAAACATGTTGCAGTATGCAGATGACACTATATTTCGATACAAGATGATATGGATAGTGCACAAAACTTGAAATATATCCTATGTTTGTTTGAACAAATGTCTGGACTGAAGATTAATTTTCATAAAAGTGAACTTTTTTTATTTGGTGCGGCGATTGATAAGAAAGATGAATATGCAAAAATATTTACCTGCCCTGTGGGCGCTCTACCCATGAAATACTTAGGGTTACCGGTTGATAAAAATAGAATCAGAAATAAACATTGGAAGCCCCCTGAAACTAAGATGGAGAAAAAATGTGAAACTTGGCAAGGGAGACTGTTAGCTAGTGCGGGGAGAGTTACTTTGATTCAATCTGCCCTGACAGGCATACCTTACTTTATGATGTCCTTCTATGGGCTCCCGGTGGGGGCTGAGAAACGCATGGATTTCTTTAGAGCTAGATTATTATGGAAAGAGGATGACCAGAAGAGGAAATATCATTTGGTGAAATGGTCTGAGGTTTGCAGGCCAAAAGATATGGGGGGCCTGGGGATTCAAAATTTAGCCTATATGAATAAAGCTTTGCTATGTAAATGGTGGTGGAAATTATATACAACCGAGGGGCTGTGGCAAAATATAGTTCTAGAAAAATATGTTAAAAATAAAAGTGTGGGCAATGTTTTGGCCAAACAGGGTGATTCACAGTTCTGGAAGGGGATATTGAAACACAGAGATCATTTTGTCTCTCTGTGTAAGTTTAAAATTGGAAACGGCAAAAGAGCTCGTTTCTGGGAAGATTGGTGGATCGGTAGTGCCCCTCTAAAAAAGAACTTTCCTAGATTATATGATTTATGCTTTGATAAAAGGAAGACGGTTAAAAGAAGTTTTTGATAAAGGATTAGACAATGTCCAGTTTAGGAGAACTTTGCTGGGAGATGCAAAGGAACTGTGGGGGCATATTAAAGAAGCCTGTACTGAGGTAACTTTGAATGAGGAGAGGGATGAGATTAAGTGGACTCTTGATAAGAAGGGGGTTTATACAGTAAAGTCTTTTTATAGACATCTGATAGAAAATGGTGTCAAATATCCACACCTATATATGTGGAAGATTAAAATGCCACCTAGAATCAAGGTGTTCATGTGGTTAGCCCTTAGGGGGAGTATTCTCACAAAGGATAATTTGATCCGTAGGGGATGGAAGGGAAATGATAAGTGCCCCTTTTGCGGGAGAAAAGAGGACATAAACCATCTTTTTTTTGAACTGTTCGGTTGCTAGATTATTATGGAACATATTAAAATGTGCCTTTAATCTTAAGAACATTCCAGACACACTAGATGGTGTCATGAAAACTTGGGTTAATACCTTTGGCAAAGATGGAAAAAATCTGGTCATGATAGGGGTTTCGGCGATTTGCTGGACTATCTGGAAACTTAGGAATAATGTGATTTTTGATAACAATAGGGTTAATGATCCCTGTGTTCCTCTGTCCTTGCTTATTAAAAATCTAAATGACTGGAATATTTTGCAGACAAATCCCGTAAGAAGTAAGCTGATGGAGGCTGGAGTGAAGCTAGTAAGTGAGGTGGCGGAAGAAATATTCAAGGTGGCATATGGGTGGCGCCTGAAGACTGGGAGGATCGAAGGATAGAAGATGCCCTCTCTGTTGCGATGGATATGGCTTCTACCTTCTCATGCTGGCTTCGCTTCCATTTTGCTGATGTTTCGGACTTAGTGGATGTCCCTGTAATATTGAACTTGATATTATCCTGGTTATTTCCTTTGTAGCCTCTGTTCTTATAACAGAGTGGGTCGTCGTTCTGGGCTAGATCCTCGTTTCTAGACCTTGGAGCACTCTTTTCAGGTTCCCTTCTCTGCTATATTTGGGGGTTCGGAGAGGGGAAGGGATGGCTTTTCCTCCTTTCCCAGTATGGCAGTAGGATGGAGCAGCTGGAAGGGGTGAAATCTCATGTTGAGGGTGTTTGTGTCTCTTTTTTCTTTTGTTCTGTAACAAGACTTGGTGATTTCTGTTAATGAAAATTGTAGAGGGCGCTCTCTTTTATCAAAAAAAAAAGAATCAGGGTGGGGGGTGGCAGCAGCGGAGGAATCCACACTCTTGCTGTTAAGAGCGGCCATGATCAATCAACTGTTTAGTGGAGCAGAGCGTGCCTGTATTGCTATTTGCTGGCGTTGTGCCCCCAGGATGCTCTCACAAATACTCCTTCCGTTTCTAAATATAAGTTTTTCTAGAGATTGCAACAAATGACTACATACGGAGCAAAATAAGTGAATCTACACTCTAAAATATGTCTATATACATCCATATGTTGTATTCCATTTGAAATGTCTAAAAAGACTTACATCTAGGAACGGAGGGGGTACAAGTTTGCAGGAGAAAACAGAAGACCAAATTGGAGCGAGATGACTTTACACAGTGCGGCCAACGGTTTTGCGAACCTTCTAGCAGGTTCCCTGAACCTTTTTTTTCCTGTGCTGTTTCTTTTCTGGTTTTTACTGTTTTCATTTGGTTTTCCTTTTTTTGTTTCTCCTTTTCTTTTTATGCTATCTTTTAATTTTTCACTTTTTTTCTTTTTGAAAAAATGTTCAGAAATTTAAAAATATTCGCATTTAAAAACAAAACATTTCAAAAATTCAAAATTGCACTATATTCAAATTTCATTCAGAAATATAAAAAATGTTCAATGTTCATAAAAACTTTAGAACTTCAAAAACTGTTTGCTTATTTTCAAAAAAAAATCGTAAATTTCAGAAATTTTATAATGTCAAATCTACTTAACACTTGAGAAAATGTTCGCATTTTCAAATTTGTTCACAAATAAAAAATTTGTTCATGAATTTTCAAAATCTAGTTTAAAAAATCAAAATTAAAAAATTCGTTAATTTCAAAAATTATTCTCGTTTTGTAAGTTTTTTCATGTTTTTAAAATTTGTTCAAAAATTCAAAATGTGTTTGGGGAATTTTAAAAAATGTTTATAATTTCAGAAAATGTCCGTCTTTTCAAACTTTGTTCTTTTTACGAAAAAAATCGGAATTTCCAAAAAATCTTTGGGGTTATACAAAAAAAAGTGTTGAAAATTACAAATTTTGTTCCCATTTTCTTTCTTCATAAAACTGTATGTGTTTTCCACAATATTTTCAAATAATTTAGAAATCTATATGGTACAAGAAACAACTTGCTACTGTGAATACGCCATTATACTCACCTCTTATACGCTTTGCGATGCTACAAGTCACTAGTAGCTGTTGGTTGTTGTGGCTAGCCTCAGTCGTTCACAATACGGCGGTCACGAGTTGAATTCCGTCCTCAGCATTTGTCACGCTAGCCTTCTCTTTTTTGCTTCGTGCCTTGGAGCGGGTCGTCCCAGTCACGGTGCCCCCTGTGAGTCGGTGCGCTATTGGACCCAACGAGCGTTGCGCCCAATAGGAGCTCTCGCTTCTTCAGGATCTGGTCCTCAACGACTCGACCCGTTTAGGCGGTGAACTTGGGTTGGGCCGAAACACGCGAGTGGTGCGTCGGGGCTTCTTCAGTTAACTGAACCGTCGAATCTTCGAGTGTTCCTATGGTGCTTGGCCCGCCTTCTCTTTTTTGCTTCGGTGCCTTGGAGTGGGTCGTCCCTGTCACGGTGCCCCCTGTGCGTCGGTGTGCTATTGGACGCAACGAGCGTTGCATCCAATAGGAGCTCTCGTTTCTTCAGGATCTGGTCCTCAACGACCCGACCCGTTTAGGCCGGTGAACTTGGGTTGGGCCGAAACACGCGAGTGGTGCGTCGGGGCTTCTTCAGTTAACTGAACCGTCGAAGCTTCGAGTGTTCCTATGGCGCTTGGCCCGCCTTCTCTTTGTTGCTTCGGTGCCTTGGAGTGGGTCGTCCCGACCACGGTGCCCCTGTGCGTCGGTGCGCTATTGACGCCTTGAAGCGTTGCATCCAATAGAGCTCGCTTTCTTCAGATCTGGTCTCAACGACCCGACCCGTTTAGGCGGTGAACTTGGGTTGGGCCGAAACACGCGAGTGGTGCGTCGGGGCTTCTTCAGTTAACTGAACCGTCGAAGCTTCGAGTGTTCCTATGGCGCTTGGCCCGCCTTCTCTTTGTTGCTTCGGTGCCTTGGAGTGGGTCGTCCCAGTCACGGTGCCCCCTGTGCGTCGGTGCGCTATTGGACGCAACGAGCGTTGCGTCCAACAGGAGCTCTCGCTTCTTCAGGATCTGGTCCTCAACGACCCGACCCATTTAGGCTGGTGAACTTGGGTTGGGCCGAAACACGCGAGTGGTGCGTCGGGGCTTCTTCAGTTAACTGAACCGTCGAAGCTTCGAGTGTTCCTATGGCGCTTGGCCCGCCACTCATTGCCAACAACGGACGTACTTAACCAAAGGAACATGTCCACCAGGGACGCATGTCCTTCGTGCGGTGTCCCAGGTTCATGGCGCCATGCATTGTTATCATGCACTCATGCAAGATGTACATGGGCGTTGGCTGATCCCTTCTTGGTCTCAACGATGTCTGAAAAATGAAGAATCGTGAGCAAAAAACTGGTTATTCAAGTTGAACAAGACCCTCGAACAGAACATGTTTACAAAGATGGTGGTGACACTTTGGTCGATATGGTATGCACGGAAACAAGCAATTCACGAAGGAATTTTCCAATCGCCAGATCAAACCTCATCTTTTTTTTATCACTATATAAATGAGCTGGATCAGGTTCCGAAACTTGTGGTGAGACAGAAGAACAATGGAACGGGGGTCCGGCAGAATAACTCCCAACGATGGCTGGCTTCGGCAGAGGGAGACATGAAGATCAATGTCGATGGCGCCGTTGCGCGCAATAGACACGGGGAGCGGTATCGGCTGTGTGTCGTGACCACACGGGAATGTACCTCGGATCCTCAGTCGTGGTGTATCGTGGGATCACTTACCCAACCATATTGGAAACATTTGCATGCAGGGAAGCTTTGGCACTGACGGATGATCTACTTGTGCAGAGAATGAAGTTGGCGTCAGATTGCCTGGGAGTGGTAAATGATTTAAACAAGGGGACATGAGGTCCTCATGCGGTCATAGTACATGAAATAATGAATTATAGGGATAGTTTTGCTTTTTGCTCTTTTGTTCATGAGCCTAGGAATCATAATTTTGAGGCTCACAAACCCCGCCAAGTTTGCATGTAATTTGAGTATGGGTAGACATGTTTGGTTGGGTAATCCCCATGACTCGTCGCGTGTGCCTATGAACATTCTTGAGTAATAAAGTGGCGAGTTCTCAAAAAAAGTTACAGGTTTGCTATTTCACATCTAGATATGAAATAGCTATCTCACATCTAAGTCTTTTACCATTGGATTTTTGTCTTTAAAATTCGTGCAAGGGAGATCTCGTGTTTGTCCCGCGTCACGCTTTCTTGTCTCGCCCGTCGGCCCTTTTCTATGATGTGGAGATGGGTGGGCCGTTTTCCTTCTCCGCAGCAAGTCAATTTCTGTAGTTTGTTTGTTTGCTAGCCTGTTTATTTGTTTTTTCTTGTGTGTTATGGGCTGATGGATCGTGCATGCATTTTGTGATGGATGGATAGATCGCATCATCATGTCCACACGGCCAGATACATTTTTTTTGCGTTTCTTATCTATATTACTATTAAACAAGCAAACATATTCATCGTTAAGTGCACCCGGCCTTACGTACACAGAACAACACGAATCAATTACAACCTCACGATCAGCGACACTTAATTTAATCTAACCGTTAAAATTATATTAACCCACGTTAAAAGTGTGTTTAGCCATTTGTCTAGGCGGACGAAAACTCTGCCGAGAACGTTCCCCGTCCCGCATCCCGTTCCTGTATCCTATAAACTAGGAAACAAACACCGCGAGAATAAATAAGGCGTTTGAAAAAGAGAAAGAAAATAACTACCATGCACGCGGAGGAGCAATCGGTGGAAACTTACCACGCGGGATAACAGGGTCGCATGCACCAGGTAATTATTGTTATCCCGCTAATCAAGGTGGAAAACGAAGAAAATTAAAGCAAGACCATCTTGGATATTCGTCCTGCAAATACGACGCCTTAATACAAACAAAGGCGTGGCCCAGCGGCTCTTCACGTCACTCACCGGCGCAGCGAACGTGTTCGCCGCCGACGTCCGCACTGCCGTGGGCAGGAGCCCGGACCGTTTGCGCTACTGGCACGCCTTCTCGACATGGTATTCCACGGCCGACGCGGTAAAAAATGATCTCTTCATCCAATTGGACAAGAACCTTTCCGCCGCCGTTGAGGAAGTCCTCAAGCTGCTCGGCCATGCGTGCGATGCCTTCTCCTCCGGCCCCTACGACGCCGCCGCCGTCTCCCATCGTGCAGGATTAGTTCTGATCGCACCACTCGGCGATGCCGCTCGCCCCCAAGGAACCGTCATCTGTCCGGCGAAAAGAAGAGTAGGTCTCGGCCGGCGTGCATGCAGAGAAACCTGGATGGTCAGACGAACTCAGACCACCGCCGGAATCACTATAGACGTACGTCAGTACGTGTAGGGCTCCTTCCATGGCACGCGGAATTTTTCCTCGAGGGCAGGAGGCTCGCGAGGTCGGCCATGCGGCACGCGTGCATCATCGACGTCGTCGGGACGAATACGACACCTTCAGGCTATACCCCCCTCTTCATCTTCTCCATCTTCATTGTAGTGGAATATAGCTAGCTGCACTCACGTGTCCCCAGCGGCCCCCCTCCATGTCTGGTGAGAAGAAACCCTACAATATGCATGCATCTTGTCAATCCCCTCTTATATTATCAGCCAGATAGCAACGTTTGAGGCAGGAACTGCAATTACTTTAGCCAGTGGGATGTATGATGCGAGTGGACGGACATGCCATAAGGCACACGTGAGTCCCCTGGGTGCTCTTTGTATTACTATTCTTATTTTTCTGTTGGTTCTAATCTTCTTGATCCTTTTCGCAGGATAGTACCGTGCATGTTTGTGATACTTCTATCTACTAATCTTCTTGAACCATTTTTTGTCGTGGGCAAAATGAGTTGAATTTCTTTAGTTCAAGGTTTGTTTATTGCTACCTCCTAATAGCTGTCCAATTTCTGGTAGAGGTAACTCTTTTTGTTGTATCCATGCTCTGCTCTATATATGCACTCTGGGATGGGGGGACGGAGGGAGAGGGAGAAGTTTATCGCATAGGCACGCCTTGCTAAGACTAGCACATTGTGAAATACTACCTTCGTCACGAGATACATTCGTTTCGGCGACAACTAATATGGGACGGAGGGAGTATAACCCATCCGTGTGTGCAACCTTTTGAGAAAGGGAGCTAGAAGTTTATAGTGACACAATTGAAAACTACAAGAACGTATTGCCAAGAAGAGCATGTTGTGCAATATAACAAAGAGTACACAGTTATGTGTTTGGAGTTCTTGGGGGGGGGGGACGCAAGGGGGGATTTTGAGCTGGATGGACATTTGTCACCGGTGACAAACTTAGATTGGGGATGTGACGAGGTGCATATGCAGGATATGTTGCAATGCATGGGCAGCTAACTTGATCTGTTATTGAAGGAAATATGCCCTAGAGGCAATAATAAAGTTATTATTTATTTCTTATTTCATGATAAATGTTTATCATTCATGCTAGAATTGTATTAACCGGAAACATGATACATGTGTGAATGCATAGGCAAACATGATGTCACTAGTATGCCTCTACTAGACTAGCTTGTTAATCAAAGATGGTTATGTTTCCTAACCATGAACAAGGAGTTGTTATTTGATTAACAAGGTCACATCATTAGTAGAATGATCTGATTGACATGACCCATTCCATTAGCTTAGCACTCGATCGTTTAGTATGTTGCTACTGCTTTTATCCATGACTTATACATGTTCCTGTAACTATGAGATTATGCAACTCCGTTTACGGAGGAACACTTTGGTGCTACCAAACGTCACAACGAATCGGGTGATTATAAAGGAGTACTACAGTGTCTCCAAAGGCAGATGTTGAGTTGGCGTATTTCGAGATTAGGTTTTGTCACTCCGATTGTCGGAGAGGTATCTCTGGCCCTCTCGGTAATGCACATCATCAAGCCTTGCAAGCATTACAACTAATGGGATAGTTGTGAGATGATGTATTACGGAACGAGTAAAGAGACTTGCCGTAACGAGATTGAACTAGGTATTGGATACCGACGATCGAATCTCGGGCAAGTAACATACCGATGACAAAGGAACTACGATGTTGTTATGCGGTCGACCGATAAAGATCTTCGTAGAATATGTAGGAGCCAATATGGGCATCCAGGTCCCGCTATTGGTTATTGACCGAGAATAGTTCTAGGTCATGTCTACATTGTTCTCGAACCGTAGGGTCCGCACGCTTAAGGTTTCGATGATGCTTATTATGAGTTTATGTATTTTGATGTACCAAGAAGTTCGAGTCCCGGATGTGATCACGGACATGACGAGGAGTCTCAAATGGTCGAGACATAAAGATTGATATATTGACGGCTATATTCGGACACGGAAAGGTTCCGGAAGTTTCGGAGAAAACGGAGTGCCGGAGGGGTTACCGGAACCCCGGGGAATATGGGCCTTAGTGGGCCAAGAGGGAGAGAGGGGCCGCACCAGAGGTGGCGCCCCAGTCCGAATAGGACAAGGAGGGGGCGCCCCCTCCTCTCTCTCTCCTCTCTTTCCTTCCCCTTCTCCTTCCTAGTTGGACTAGGAAAGGGAGTCCTACTCAACTAGGAGGAGGACTCCCCCTTGGCGCGCTTATAGGGCCGGCCGGCCTCCCCTCCCTCCTTTATATACGGGGCAGGGGGCACCCTAGAACACACAAGTATTGATCTACGGATCGTTCCTTAGCCGTGTCGGTGCCCCTCCACCATATTCCACCTCGGTCATACCGTCATGAAGCTTAGGGAAGCCCTGCGCCGTGAAACATCAAGATCGTCACCACGCCATCGTCTTGTGAAACTCTCCCTCGACACTCGGCTGGATCGAGTACGAGGGACGCCATCGAGCTGTACGTGTCAAGAACTCGGGGCGCCGAGTAACGGCGCCGGATCGGTCGGATCGCGAGGAGAACGTCGACTACTTCCTCTACGCCAGATCGCTTCCGCCGGGTCTACGAGGGTGCGTAGACAACACTCTCCCCTCTCGTTGCTATACATCACCATGATCTTGCGTGTGCGTGGAAAATTTTGAAATTACTACGCTCCCCAACAAAGGCATCCGAGCCTAGGTTTTTCTATGGTTTGATGTTTTGCACGAGTAGAACACAAGTGAGTTGTGGGCGATACAAGTCATACTACCTACCAGCATGTCATACTTTGGTTCAGCGGTATTGTGAGATGAAGCGCCCGCACCGACATTACGTACGCTTACGCGAGACTGGTTTCACCGCCACGAGCACTCGTTGCCTAAAGGTGACCGGTGGGTGCTGTCTCTCTCACTTTAGTTGAACTGAGTGTGGCTACGCCCGGTCCTTGAGAAGGTTAAACGGAGTCTATTTGACGATGTATCGCTGTGGTTTTGATGCGTAGGTGAGACTGGTTCTTGCTTAAGCCCGTAGCAGCCACGTAAAATTTGCAACAACAAAGTAGAGGACGCCTAACTTGTTTTTGCAGGGCATGTTGTGATGTGATATGGTCAAGATGTGATGCTATATTTTATTGTATGAGATGATCATGTTTTGTAACCGGTTATCGGCAATGGCAGGAGCCATATGGTTGTCGCTTATTGTATGCAATGCAATCGCTTCGTAATGCTTTACTTTATCACTAAGCGGTAGCGATAGTCGAGAAGCATAAGTTTGGCGAGACGAAAACGATGCTACGATGGAGATCAAGGTGTCGCGCCGGTGACGATGGTGGTCATGGTGGTGCTGCAAGATGGAGATCATGAAGCACAAGATGATGATGACCATATCATATCACTTATATTGATTTGCATGTGATGTTTATCCTTTTATGCATCTTATCTTGCTTTGATTGACGGTAGCATTATAAGATGATCTCTCACTAAATTATCAAGAAGTGTTCTCCCAGTATGCACCGCTGCCAAAGTTCGTCGTGCCCGCACACCACGTGATGATCGGGTGTGATAAGCTCTACGTCCATCTACAACGGGTGCAAGCCAGTTTTTGCACACGCAGAATACTCGGGTTATACTTGACGAGCCTAGCATATGCAGATATGGCCTCGGAACACGGAGACCGAAAGGTCGAGCGTGAATCATATAGTAGATATGATCAACATAAGATGTTCACCATTGAAAACTACTCTATTTCACGTGATGATCGGTTATGGCTTAGTTGATTTGGATCACGTGATCACTTGAATGACTAGAGAGATGTCTTTCTAAGTGGGAGTTCTTAAGTAATATGATTAATTGAACTTAAATTTATCATGAACTTAGTACCTGATAGTATCTTGCTTGTTTATGTTTGATTGTAGATAGATGGCTCGTGCTGTTGTTCCGTTGAATTTTAATGCGTTCCTTGAGAAAGCAAAGTTGAAAGATGATGGTAGCAATTACACGGACTGGGTCCGTAACTTGAGGATCATCCTCATTGCTGCACGAAGAGTTACGCCCGGATGCACCGCTAGGTGCCGTGCTCTTCTTTGGAGCAACACCAGATGTTGTGAACGTCTGGCGAGCAAAGCTGATGACTACTCTATAGTTCGAGTGTGCCATGCTTTACGGCTTAGAACCGGGACTTCAACGACGTTTTGAACGTCATGGAGCATATGAGATGTTCCAGAGTTGAAGTTAATATTCCAACAGAATGCCCGGATTGAGAGATATGAAGTCTCCAATAAGTTCTATAGCTGCAAGATGGAGGAGAATAGTTCATTAGTGAGCACATACTCGTAATGTCCGGGTACTACAATCACTTGACACAATTGGGAGTTAATCTTCCGGATGATTGTGTCATTGATGAATTCTTCAATCACCGCCACCAAGCTACAAAGGCTTCGTGATGAACTATAATATGCAAGGGTTAGTAAAGACTATACCGAGCTCTTCGCAATGCTAAAGGCTGCGGAGGTAGAAATCAAGAAGGAGCATCAAGTGTTGATGGTCAATAAGACCACTAGTTTCAAGAAGAAAGGCAAAGGGAAGAAGAAGGAACTTCAAAAGAACAGCAAGCAAGTTGCTGCTCCGAGAAGAAACCCAAGTCTGGTCCTAAGCCTGAAACTCGAATGCTTCTACCGCAAGCGATCGGTCATTTGAAGCGGAACTGCCCCAAGTATTTGGCGGATAAGAAGGATGGCAAGGTGAACAAAGGTATATGTGATATACATGTTATTGATGTGTACCTTACTAGAGCTCGCAGAGCACTGGTATTTGATACTGGTTCTTGCTAATATTTGCAACTCAAACAGGGACTACTGATTGCTTAACACCGCAAAGGACGAGGTGACGATGCGCGTGGGAAATGGTTCCAAAGTCGATGTGATCGCGGTCGGCACGCTACCTCTACATCTACCTTCGGATTAGTTTTAGACCTAAATAATTGTTATTTGGTGCCTGCGTTGAGCATGAACATTATATCTGGATCTTGTTTGATGCGAGACGGTTATTCATTTAAATCGAGAATAATGGTTGTTCTATTTATATGAGTAATATCTTTTATGGTCATGCACCCTTGAAGAGTGGTCTATTTTGATGAATCTCGATAGTAGTGATACACATATTCATAATGTTGAGACCAAAAGATGCAGAGTTGATAATGATAGTGCAACTTATTTGTGGCACCGCCGCTTAGGTCATATCGGTGTAAAGCGCATGAAGAAACTCCATATTGATGGACTTTTGGAGTCACTTGATTATGAATCACTTGGCACTTATGTAACCGTGCCTCATGGGCAAGATGACTAGAACACCGCTTCTCCGCACTATGGAGAGAGCAACAGATTTATTGGAAATCATACATACAGATGTATGTGGTCCGATGAATGTTGAGGCTCGTGGCGGATATCGTTATTTTCTCACCTTCACAGATGACTTAAGCGAGATATGGGTATATCTACTTAATGAAACATAAGTCTGAAACATTTGAAAAGTTCAAAGAATTTCAGAGTGAAGTTGAAAATCATCGTAACAAGAAAATTAAGTTTCTGCGATCCGATCGTGGAGGTGAATATTTGAGTTACGAGTTTGGTCTACATTTGAAACAATGCGAATAGTTTCAGCAACTCACGGCACCGGAACACCACAGCGTAATGGTGTGTCCGAACGTCAGAATCGTACTTTACTAGATATGGTGCGATCTATGATGTCTCTTACAGATTTACCGCTATCGTTTTGGGGCTATGCTCTAGAGACGGCCGCATTCACACTGAATAGAACACCGTCGAAATCCGTTGAGACGACACCTTATGAACTGTGGTTTAGCAAGAAACCAAAGTTGTCGTTTCTTAAAGTTTGGGGATGCGATGCTTATGTGAAAAAGCTTCAACCTGATAAGCTCGAACCCAAATCGAAGAAATGTGTCTTCATAGGATACCCAAAGGAGACAGTTGGGTACACCTTCTATCACAGATCCGAAGGCAAGACATTTGTTGCTAAGAATGGATCCTTTCTAGAGAAGGAGTTTCTCTCGAAAGAAGTGAGTGGGAGGAAAGTAGAACTTGATGAGGTAATTGTACCTTCTCCCTTACTTGAAAGTAGTTTGTCGCAGAAACCAGTTTCTGAGACACCTACACCAAGTAGTGAGGAAGTTGATGATGTTGATCATGAAACTTCAGATCAAGTTGCTACAGAACCTCGTAGATCAACCAGAGTAAGATCCGCACTGAGTGGTACGGTAATCCTGCTTAAAATCATGCTACTAGATCATGATGAACCTACGAACTATGAAGAAGCGATGGTGAGCCCAGATTCATAAAATGGCTTGAGGCCATGAAATCGAGATGGGATCCATGTATGAAAACAAAGTATGGACTTTGGTTGACTTGCCCGAGGGTAGGCAAGCAATAGAAAACAAGTGGATCTTCAAGAAGAAGACCGACGCCGACGGTAATGTTATCGCGTCTACAAAGCTCGACTTGTCGCAAAGGGTTTTCGACAAGTTCAAGGGATTGACTACGATGAGACCTTCTCACCCGTAGCGATGCTTAAGTCTGTCCGAATCATGTTAGCGGTTGCGATTTTATGATTATGAAATTTGGCAAATGGATGTAAAGACTGCATTCTGAATGGATTTACGGAAGAAGAGTTGTATATGATGCAACCGAAAGGTTTTATCGATCCAAAGGAGCTAACAAAGTATGCAAGCTCCAGCGATCCATTTATGGACTGGTGCAAGCATCTCGAGTTGGAATAAACGCTTTGATAGTGTGATCAAAGCATTTGGGTTCATCTGAGACTTTTGGAGAAGCCTGTATTTACAAGAAAGTGAGTGGGAGCTCAGAGCATTTCGATATTATATGTAGATGACATATTGCTGATTGGAAATGATGTAGAATTTCTGGATAGCATAAAGGGATACTTGAATAAGAGTTTTTCAATGAAAGACCTCGGTGAAGCTGCTTACATATTAGGCATCAAGATCTATAGGGATAGATCAAAACGCTTAATTGGACTTTCACAAAGCACATACCTTGATAAAATTTTGAAGAAGTTCAAAATGGATCAAGCAAAGAAAGGGTTCTTCCCTGTGTTACAAGGTGTGAAATTGAGTAAGACTCAATGCCCGACCACTGCAGAAGATAGAGAGAAAATGAAAGATGTTCCCTATGCTTCAGCCATAGGCTCTATCATGTATGCAATGCTGTGTACCGCACCTGATGTGTGCCTTGCTATAAGCCTAGCAGGAGGGTACCAAAGTAATCCAGAGTGGATCATCGACAGCGGTCAAGAACATCCCAAATACCGAAAAGGACTAAGGATATGTTTCTCAGATATGGAGGTGACAAAGAGCTCATCGTGGCGGTTACGCTGATGCAAGCTTTGACACGATCCGACGATTCTAAATCGCAGACCGGATTTGTATTTACACTAAACGGAGGAGCTGTCGGTTGGTGCAGTTCTAAACAAAGCGTCGTGAGCAGGATCTACATGTGAAGCGGAGTACATAGCAGCTTCGAAGCAGCTAATGAAGGAGTCTGGATGAAGGAGTTCATATCCGATCTAGGTGTCATACCTAGTGCATCGGGTCCAATGAAAATCTTCGTGACAATATCGAGCAATTGCCTTAGCAAAGGAATCCAGATTTCACAAGAGGACCAAGCACATCAAGAGACGCTTCAATTCCATCCGGACTTAGTCCGGTGGGAGACATAGAGATTTGCAAGATACATACGGATCTGAATGTTGCGCACCCGTTGACTAAGCCTCTTCCACGAGCAAAACATGATCAGCACCAAGACTCCATGGATGTTAGAATCATTACTATGTAATCTAGATTATTGACTCTAGTGCAAGTGGGAGACTGAAGGAAATATGCCCTAGAGGCAATAATAAAGTTATTATTTATTTCCTTATTTCATGATAAATGTTTATCATTCATGCTAGAATTGTATTAACCGGAAACATGATACATGTGTGAATGCATAGGCAAACATGATGTCACTAGTATGCCTCTACTAGACTAGCTTGTTAATCAAAGATGGTTATGTTTCCTAACCATGAACAAGGAGTTGTTATTTGATTAACAAGGTCACATCATTAGTAGAATGATCTGATTGACATGACCCATTCCATTAGCTTAGCACTCGATCGTTTAGTATGTTGCTACTGCTTTTATCCATGACTTATACATGTTCCTGTAACTATGAGATTATGCAACTCCGCTTACGGAGGAACACTTTGGTGCTACCAAACGTCACAACGTAATCGGGTGATTATAAAGGAGTACTACAGTGTCTCCAAAGGCGATGTTGAGTTGGCGATTTCGAGATTAGGTTTTGTCACTCCGATTGTCGGAGAGGTATCTCTGGGCCCTCTCGGTAATGCACATCATCAAGCCTTGCAAGCATTACAACTAATGGGATAGTTGTGAGATGATGTATTACGAACGAGTAAAGAGACTTGCCGTAACGAGATTGAACTAGGTATTGATACCGACGATCGAATCTCGGGCAAGTAACATACCGATGACAAAGGAACTACGATGTTGTTATGCGGTCTCGACCGATAAAGATCTTCGTAGAATATGTAGGAGCCAATATGGGCATCCAGGTCCCGCTATTGGTTATTGACCGAGAATAGTTCTAGGTCATGTCTACATTGTTCTCGAACCGTAGGGTCCGCACGCTTAAGGTTTCGGCGATGCTTATTATGAGTTTATGTATTTTGATGTACCGAAGAAGTTCGAGTCCCGGATGTGATCACGGACATGACGAGGAGTCTCAAATGGTCGAGACATAAAGATTGATATATTGGACGGCTATATTCGACACCGGAAAGGTTCCGGAAGTTTCGGAGAAAACGGAGTGCCGGAGGGGTTACCGAACCCCGGGGAATATGGGCCTTAGTGGGCCAAGAGGGAGAGAGGGGCCGCACCAGGAGGTGGCGCCCCTGTGGGAGTCCGAATAGGACAAGGAGGGGGGGCGCCCCCCTTCCCTCTCCTCTCTTTCCTTCCCCTTCTCCTTCCTAGTTGGACTAGGAAAGGGAGTCCTACTCAACCAGGAGGAGGACTCCCCCTCCTTGGCGCCTATAGGGGCGGCCGGCCTCCCTCCCTCCTTTATATACGGGGCAGGGGCACCCTAGAACACACAAGTATTGATCTACGGATCGTTCTTAGCCGTGCGTGCCCCCTCCACCATATTCCACCTCGGTCATACTGTCGCAAGCTTAGGCGAAGCCTCGCTACGTGAAACATCAAGATCGCCACCACGCCGTCAGGTCGACGAAACTCTCCCTCGACACTCGGCTGGATCGGAGTACGAGGGACGCCATCGAGCTGTACGTGTGTCAAGAACTCGGGGCGCCGGAGTAACGGCGCCGGATCGGTCGGATCGCGAGGAGAACGTAACTACTTCCTCTACGCTGTGATCGCTTCGCTTGGGTCACGAGGGTACGAGACAACACTCTCCCTCTTGCTATACATCACCATGATCTTGCGTGTGCGTAGGAAAATTTTGAAATTACTACGCTCCCCAACAGTTATACTCTCGTCCATCTACAGCAGGTGCAAGCCAGTTTTGCACCGCGAGAATACTCGGGTTATACTTGGCGAGCCTAGCATATGCGAGATATGGCCTCGGAACACGGAGACCGAAAGGTCGGCGTGAATCATATAGTAGATATGATCAACATAAGATGTTCACCATTGAAAACTACTCTATTTCACGTGATGATCGGTTGTGGCTTAGTTGATTTGGATCACGTGATCACTTGAATGACTAGAGATGTCTTTCTAAGTGGGAGTTCTTAAGTAATATGATTAATTGAACTTAAATTTATCATGAACTTAGTACTGATAGTATCTTGCTTGTTTATGTTTGATTGTAGATAGATGGCTCGTCTTTGTTGTTCCGTTGAATTTTAATGCGTTCCTTGAAAGCAAAGTTGAAAGATGATGGTAGCAATTACGGACTGGGTCCGTAACGAGATCATCCTCATTGCTGCCTGAAAAGTTCGTCTGGATGCACCGCTAGGTGCAGACTCTTCTTTGGAGTAACACGGATGTTGTGAGCGTCTGGCGAGCAAAGCTGATGACTACTCTATAGTTCGATGTGTCATGCTTCGGCTTAGAACCGGGACTTCAACGGCGTTTTGAGCGTCATGGAGCATATGAGATGTTCGGGAGTTGAAGTTAATATTCAACAGAATGCCGGATTGAGAGATATGAAGTCTCAATAAGTTCTATAGCTGCAAGATGGAGGAGAATAGTTACATTAGTGAGCACATACTCAGAATGTGCAGGTACTACAATCACTTGACACAATTGGGAGTTAATCTTCCGGATGATTGTGTCATTGACAGAATTCTTCAATCACTGCCACCAAGCTACAAAGGCTTCGTGATGAACTATAATATGCAAGGGTTAGTAAAGACTATACAGAGCTCTTACGCAATGCTAAAGGCTGCGGAGGTAGAAATCAGAAGGAGCATCAAGTGTTGATGGTCAATAAGACCACTAGTTTCAAGAAGAAAGGCAAAGGGAAGAAGAAGGGAACTTCAAAAGAACAGCAAGCAAGTTGCTGCTCGGAGAAAAACCCAAGTCTGGTCCTAAGCACAAGCTGAATGCTTCTCTTATAAGCGGACTGGTCCTTTGGAAGCGGAACTGCCCCAAGTATTTGGCGGATAAGAAGGATGGCAAGGTGAACAAAGGTATATGTGATATACATGTTATTGATGTGTACCTTACTAGAGCTCGCGATAGCTTTGGGTATTTAATCTGGTTACATTGCTAATATTTGCAACTCGAAGCAGGGGACTCTGATTAGCGAACAACGGCAAAGGGCGAGGTGGCGATCGGCGTGGGAAATGGTTCCAAAGTCGATGTGATCGCGATTGACACGCTACCTCTACATCTACCTTGGGATTAGTTTTAGACCTAAATAATTGTTATTTGGTGCCTGCGTTGAGCATGAACATTATATCTGGATCTTGTTTGATGCGAGGCGGTTATTCATTTAAATCGAGAGAATAATGGTTGTTCTATTTATATGAGTAATATCTTTTATGGTCATGCACCCTTGAAGAGTGGTCTATTTTGATGAATCTCGATAGTAGTGATACACATATTCATAATGTTGAGACCAAAAGATCAGAGTTGATAATGATAGTGCAACTTATTTGTGCTTGCCGTTTAGGTCATATCGATGTAAAGCGCATGAAGAAACTCCATCTTGATGGACTTTTGGAGTCACTTGATTATGAATCACTTGGCACTTATGAACCGTGCCTCATGGGCAAGATGACTAGAACACCGTTCTCGGCACTATGGAAAAGCAACAGATTTATTGGAAATCATACATACAGATGTATGTGGTCCGATGAATGTTGAGGCTCGTGGCGGATATCGTTATTTTCTCACCTTCACAGATGACTTAAGCGGATATGGGTATATCTACCTAATGAAACATAAGTCTGAAACATTTGAAAAGTTCAAAGAATTTCAGAGTGAAGTTGAAAATCATCGTAACAAGAAAATTAAGTTTCTGCGATCGATCGTGGAGGTGAATATTTGAGTTCTGAGTTTGGTCTACATTTGAAACAATGCGGAATAGTTTAGCAACTCACGGCACCGGAACACCACAGCGTAATGGTGTGTCCGAGCGTCGTGTCGTGCTTTACTAGATATGGTGCGATCTATGATGTCTCTTCAGATTACCGCTATCGTTTTGGGGCTATGCTCTAGAGGCGGCGCATTCACCTGAATAGAACACCGTCGAAATCCGTTGAGGCGACACCTTATGAACTGTGGTTTAGCAAGAAACCAAAGTTGTCGTTTCTTAAAGTTTGGGGATGCGATGCTTATGTGAAAAAGCTTCAACTGATAGCTCGAACCCAAATCGAAGAAATGTGTCTTCATAGGATACCCAAAGGAGGCAGTTGGGTACACCTTCTATCACAGATCCCAAGGCAAGACATTTGTTGCTAAGAATGGATCCTTTCTAGAGAGGAGTTTCTCTCGAAAGAAGTGAGTGGGAGGAAAGTAGAACTTGATGAGGTAATTGTACCTTCTCCCTTACTTGAAAGTAGTTTGTCGCGAAACCAGTTTACGAGACACCTACACCAAGTAGTGAGGAAGTTGATGATGTTGATCATGAAACTTCAGATCAAGTTGCTCTGAACCTCGTAGATCAACAGAGTAAGATCCGCACAGTGATGCGGTAATCCGTTAAAATCATGCTACTAGATCATGATGAACCTCGAACTATGAAGAAGCGATGGTGAGCCCAGATTCCATAAAATGGCTTGAGGCCATGAAATCGAGATGGGATCCATGTATGAAAACAAAGTATGGACTTTGGTTGACTTGCCGAGGTAGGCAAGCAATAGAAAACAAGTGGATCTTCAAGAAGAAGGCGTGGCTGGCGGTATTATTCTTGTCTACAAAGCTCGACTTATGCATAAAGGGTTTCGACAAGTTCAAGGGATTGACTACGATGAGACCTTCTCACCCGTGGCGATGCTTAAGTCTGTCCGAATCATGTTAGCGGTTGCGCATTTTATGATTATGAAATTTGGCAAATGGATGTAAAGACGCATTCTGAATGGATTTACGGAAGAAGAGTTGTATATGATGCAACGAGAAGGTTTTATCGATCCAAAGGAGCTAACAAAGTATGCAAGCTCGGCGATCCATTTATGGACTGGTGCAAGCATCTCGGAGTTGGAATAAGCGCTTTGATAGTGTGATCAAAGCATTTGGGTTCATCTGAGACTTTTGGAAAGCTTTGTATTTACAAGAAAGTGAGTGGGAGCTCTGTAGCATTTACGATATTATATGTAGATGACATATTGCTGATTGGAAATGATGTAGAATTTCTGGATAGCATAAAGGGATACTTGAATAAGAGTTTTTCAATGAAAGACCTCGGTGAAGCTGCTTACATATTAGGCATCAAGATCTATAGGGATAGATCAAAAGCGCTTAATTGGACTTTCACAAAGCACATACCTTGATAAAATTTTGAAGAAGTTCAAAATGGATCAAGCAAAGAAAGTTCTTGCACGTGTTACAAGGTGTGAAATTGAGTAAGACTCAATGCCCGACCACTACGGAAGATAGAGAGAAAATGAAAGATGTTCCTATGCTTGACCATAGGCTCTATCATGTATGCAATCTTGTGTACGGACCTGATGTGTGCCTTGCTATAAGCCTAGCGAGGAGGTACCAAAGTAATCCAGTGGATCCTTTGGACAGCGGTCAAGAACATCTGAAATACACGAAAAGGACTAAGGATATGTTTCTACGTATATGGAGGTGACAAAGAGCTCATAAATGGCAGTTACGTTGATGCAAGCTTTGACAACGATCCGGACGATTCTAAATCGCGAGACGGTTTGTATTTACACTAAGCGGAGGAGCTGTCGGTTAGTGCAGTTCTAAACAAAGCGTCGTGGCAGGATCTACATGTGAAGCGGAGTACATAGCAGCTTGAAGCAGCTAATGAAGGAGTGCGGATGAAGGAGTTCATATCCGATCTAGGTGTCATACCTAGTGCATCGGGTCAATGAAAATCTTACGTGACAATCTTTGGAGCAATTGCCTTACCAAAGGAATCCAGATTTCACAAGAGGACCAAGCACATCAAGAGGCGCTTCAATTCCATCCGGGACTTAGTCGGTGGGAGACATAAGATTTGCAAGATACATACGGATCTGAATGTTGCGAACCGTTGACTAAGCCTCTTCCACGAGCAAAACATGATCAGCACCAAGACTCCATGGATGTTAGAATCATTACTATGTAATCTAGATTATTGACTCTAGTGCAAGTGGGAGGCTGAAGGAAATATGCCTAGAGGCAATAATAAAGTTATTATTTATTTCCTTATTTCATGATAAATGTTTATCATTCATGCTAGAATTGTATTAACGGAAACATGATACATGTGTGAATGCATAGGCAAACATGATGTCACTAGTATGCCTCTACTAGACTAGCTTGTTAATCAAAGATGGTTATGTTTCCTAACCATGAACAAGGAGTTGTTATTTGATTAACAAGGTCACATCATTAGTAGAATGATCTGATTGACATGACCCATTCCATTAGCTTAGCACTCGATCGTTTAGTATGTTGCTACTGCTTTTATCCATGACTTATACATGTTCCTGTAACTATGAGATTATGCAACTCCGTTTACGGAGGAACACTTTGGGTGCTACCAAACGTCTGGCGTAAGCTGGGTGATTATAAAGGAGTACTACAGGTGTCTCCAAAGGCGGATGTTGAGTTGGCGTATTTGAGATTAGGTTTTGTCACTCCGATTGTCGGAGAGGTATCTCTGGGCCCTCTCGGTAATGCACATCACTGAAGCCTTGCAAGCATTACAACTAATGGGATAGTTGTGAGATGATGTATTCGGAGCGAGTAAAGAGACTTGCGATAGCGAGATTGAACTAGGTATTGGATACCGCGATCGAATCTCGGGCAAATAACATACCGATGACAAAGGGAACTACGTATGTTGTTATGCGGTCGACCGATAAAGATCTTCGTAGAATATGTAAAGCCAATATGGGCATCCAGGTCCGCTATTGGTTATTGACCGAGAATAGTTCTAGGTCATGTCTACATTGTTCTCGAACCGTAGGGTCCATGCACGCTTAAGGTTTCGATGGCGGTTATTATGAGTTTATGTATTTTGATGTACGAAGAAGTTGGTCCGGATGTGATCACGGACATGACGAGAGTCTCGAAATGGTCGAGACATAAAGATTGATATATTGGGCGGCTATATTCGGACACGGAAAGGTTCGGAAGTTTCGGAGAAAACGGAGTCTTGGGAGGGTTACGGAACCCCGAGAATATGGGCCTTAGTGGGCCAGAGGGAGAGAGGGGCCGCACCAGGGTGGTGGCCCCCGGAGTCGAATAGGACAGGAGGCGCCCCCCCCTCTCCTCTCCTCTCTTTCCTTCCCCTTCTCCTTCCTAGTTGGACTAGGAAGGGAGTCCTACTCAACTAGGAGGAGGACTCCCCCTCCTTAGCGCGCCTATAGGGGCGGCCGGCCTCCCCTCCCTCCTTTATATCACAGGGGCAGGGGGCACCTAGAACACACAAGTATTGATCTCGGATCGTTCCTTAGCCGTGTCGGTGCCCCCTCCACCATATTCCACCTCGGTCATACCGTCATGAAGCTTAAGCGAAGCCTGCGCCGATGAAACATCAAGATCGTCCTGCACGCCGTCGTCTTGTGAAACTCTCCCTCGACACTCGGCTGGATCGAGTCTGAGGGCGTCATCGAGCTGTCGTGTGTCAAGAACTTCGGGCGCGAATGCTGGCGCCGGGATCGGTCGGATCGCGAGGAGAGCGTCTGACTACTTCCTCTACGTTGTGATCGCTTCGCCGGGTCTCGAGTGCGTAGACAACACTCTCCCCTCTCGTTGCTATACATCACCATGATCTTGCGTGTGCGTAGGAAAATTTTGAAATTACTACGTTCCCCAACAGTTATAAGTGTGAGTAATCTCATTTGAATATATTACCATCCATTCAATAGATTTGTACTCACTTTATTGTTCGCATAGTTGAATTGTCCGTGTCAAAAATGCATATGATTTTATTTTGTATGCTCACCCTAGATGCCACCACACAACTACAATTATAATAACCAGTTCTTTAAGAATTAAACGGAAGTACATACTGATTTCAGCTTCTAGGTAAATGTTTGATAGATTCCCCTTCAATCTGAATCACAGAAAATGGAGAGTTCACCGAGAGTCCTTGGAAGAAATCTACATGCCATCATGAGGAAAGAGGGAACAACCTGGTATGCGATACCGAAGAGTGTAGATTGTATTCTATTTTGTTCCTTAAACATGTCTGTTTTTGGGACCAATTTATGTTGCATACTGAAACTTTGTTCTATACTATAATCATGTTGTTCTAAGAAGTATCAAGCTAGAATTAAGTTGTGCACTGACTTGATATGTGTAACAGTGGGGGTTTGGAGGATTAGTTAGTATATTTAAGCCCAATGATTCGATGTGTTCGACAATGGGGTTTTGGAGGATTAATTAGTAGATTTAATGTTCATCTTTTACTGCCTATATAGACTAAATGGATGAAACAATATATTATTATTTTATGAGGCAATCTGACCACCATGTTGTTCAATTTATCTAAAAATACATCCTAAGTGATATTTTTCTCAGACGTGCATTGCACGTGCCAGCTTACTAGTTTTCTAAAATGTGTGACGGGGAGAAGATGGAAGGGAATGCCGGGCGTGCTGTCGTTTCTTTTTCTTTTTTTCCCTGAGCGTTTTTGTATTTTCTACATATTTTAATGTGTTTTTCTTGATAAGAATTATCATCTAGTTGTTTTTATTTTTCTTTCTTTTCTCTATTATCTCTATTTGGTTTTCCATTTTCTTTGACCTTTTTATTTTACGGGTTTGCTATAGATGTGAAATAGTACCTTACATCTAAATGCATTATTGTAGGAGAAAACTTTGCTATAAGAGTTGTTTTGTTTTCCCTTGTTTGTTTTTTCCTTATTTATTTATTTTATTTTGGTTCTTAAAAAATTGTTTTTTGTTTTCTTTATTTATTTGGTCTTTTTAAATCCATGATTTTCAAAAATTTTATACGTTTTTAAAATTCACCGGTTAATTTACTTCCTGTAATTTTCATGAAAGCGCTCTCTCTACCTTCCGCCTCGTTTGTTGTTGTTTGTTTTATTACGTATCATGTTTGTTGTCTAGGTCTGTTCGGCTCCACTTTTGTCAGCCCTCGACTCGCAACTGAGGCCTGACTTTTTTGTCCCAGTTGCAAGTACGCCCTTGACTCGCAACTGGAACCCAACGTTTTTTGTCCGAGTTGCAAGTCCACTCTCTTCTCGCAACTGGAACCCGATCTTTTTTTCTAGTTGCAAGTCCATCGTCGACTCGCAACTGGGTCCGATTTTTTTTTCAATTGCAAGTGCACCTTCGACTCGCAATTGAGGCCCGAACTTTTTTGTTTTAGTTGCTATACCCCCCTCGACTTGTAACTAGGACATGACATGTTTTTGTCCCAGTTGCAAGTCCACCCTCAACTCGCAATTGGGGTCCAACCTTTTTTGTCCGACTTCCAAGTTCACCCTCGAGTCGCAACTGGGGCCTGGCCTTTTTTTTCCGGTTGTAATTGCACTCTCGACTCGCAACCGGGTCTCGACACTTTTGGTCCTAATTGCAATTATACCCTTGACTGCGACGGGGCTCCGGCCTTTTTTGTCCCCGTTGAAAGTCTATCCTCGATTTTAACTAGGCCTCAATCATTGTCCTAGTTGCAAGTTCACTCTCGACACAAATGGGGTAGACCTTTTTTCCCAAGTTGCAAAGCCACCCTCCACTCGCAACTGGTGACCAATCATTTTTGTCTGAGTTGCAAGTTCACCCTTTCCTCGCAACTAGGACCCAACCATTTTTGTCCGAGTTGCAAGTTCACCCTCGACTCGCAACTGGGCCCAACCTTTTTGTGTCTGAGTTGCAAGTCCACCATTTATTTGCAACTAGGGTCCAACCTTTTTTGTCCGAGTTGCAAGTCCACCCTCGACTCGCAACTGGGGCCCAACCTTTTGTGTCCGAGTTGCAAGTCCACCCTTTATTTGCAACTAGGGCCCAACGTTCTTTGTCCAAGTCGCAAGTCCGCCCTCGACTCGCAACTGGGTCCAACCTTTTTTGTTGAGTTGCAAGTCCACCCTTGACTCGCAACTAGGGCTCAACCTCTTTTTTGTTTCCGAATCCACACTCGACTCGCAATTGGGGCCCATTTTTAGTCCCAATTTGGAGTCCACCCACGATTCGCAACTAGGACCCAATCTTTTGTCCCAGTTGCAATTCCACCATTGACTCGTAACTGGAGCTCGACCTTTTCTTTTCTCAGTTGCAATTCCACCCCTTGACTCGCAATTAGGGCCCAACCTTTTTGGTCGCAGTTGCAAGTCCAAACTCGACTCGCAAGTAGGGTCCGATCTTTTTTATTCCCAATTGAGAGTCCACCCTCGACTTGCCACTAGGGGTGCGACTTTTTTTGTCCTACTTGCAAGTCCATCCTCGTCAGCGGACAAACTGCAGATGAGCCGCCCAAGTCGTTAGGATACGTTTTTTGTTTTGTTTTCTTCATGTTTTTTGTTTTTTATTTATCATTTTCTTCATTGTTTTTGCTCTGCTTTTATTTTTTCTATTTTTCAAAAATTTAACACATTTTTATGATTCTTTTTTTTATAAATTCACAAGTTTTAATAAATGTTTCAAATATCTAAATTTGTTCATTTTCCAAAATTGTTCATGTTTACGATTTAAAAGAATCAAAATGTGTTCTTTTTTGTTCTCTTCTTATTTATCTATTTACTCTATTTGGTTTTCTCGTTTCTTTTGTTTTTTCCTGTTTGCTTTTAGTTCAATGTATATAAAAAAGTTCGCTTTTAGTTCATCGTATATAAAAAAGTTCACCGTATATAAATAAATAATGTTCACCATATATTGCAAAAAAAATGTGTGTATTCAGAAAGTAATCATCATATATTAATGGATTGTTCACCACAATTATAATTTTTTTGGTATTCGTTAACATTTTTCATAATTTTAAAAATATGTAAATTCATGAACATGTTTTTTGAAATATGTTTTGACCAAATTTTGTTCCTTACAGAAAATTAATTATAAATAAGAGTGAAAAACGCAGCTAGTGACCACTGACCAGATCTGACGCTGGCCGAGTTATTAATTGTTCGCGTCTCTGATTACACAAGAACAGTCCTTAGTTATAGTCGCTATAAGGCCCTTCCCAGTGCTCCACCGTGGACAGGTGCTAAGCATGCCACATAAGCAAAAAAGTGACATGGCACAACATTTAAGGAGGGGAGAGAGTACTTTGGTGACCTCAGTAAGAACCAATGCCAAGCGCGAGAATCTAGGCAAACCATTTAAATGAAACAACAATGCATGAAAGACTTTAGGTGCTAACTCATTAAATAAAATGTGCTTAGCAACAACAAGTTAAGCACCTATGCATTGGGGACTTGAGTTGCTAAGGTATTTAACGCACTTAGCACCTCATCTAAGTACCTTTGTATTGGGAGAGGTCTAAGTGCGTGTATAGGAGTGGGAGGTTGGAAGTTCGACACCTGGTGCCGTGGGCTTTATTGTTTTGCGTCTTTTTTTCCCCAAAAACTGAGCCGGATAGAAAAACCAACAAACAATAAAACAACAGTTTGGCTGGACAATGAAAAGAAGGCATCATCTTAGATGTGAGATATTATCTCACATCTAGATGTGACATAGACAGACCTAAAAAGTTAACCGAAGCACGTCCGGCGGCTCGCTCACCACCGCCGACGAGCTCTTTCTTACGCTTAACCATCTCGCCGCGGAGAAGAGCGTGGCTGCGGCCTCCGGCTCCGGAGGGAGGATGGCAGCAGCAGCGCGTCCCGGTCGGCATGCACCTCAGCGCCGCCCCGGTCGGAGCATGGAGCAAAAGGAGGACATGCCGTCCACGTCCCCTGCCACGAAGGCACGCCAGGTGCTGGAAGGCGACGACTCTAAGCCTAACCGTCGCGCGCCTCACGCTGGCGCTTTAGGGTGTTCGTCGGAATGATGCGCAGGAGCGTGGTCTCCTAAACCTCCAGCGTCGCACCGGCGAGACCGGCTTGCCGCTGCGCGGGGGCGCGAGGTGGTGCACGCCAGTCGCTCTGCGCCAAGCCGGTGACGCAGACGACAACGGGCAGGGCAGGGCAGGGGCGGGCGGGCACGTCGGGGCGACCGGCGACTCGGCGTTGGCGAGGCATGTGCGTTCATGGCGTGCGCCCGGGCATGGACGCGAGCCAACACTCGCTGTTTTTCTTTTTCTTTTGGGGGGAGTTGACTTGACTACCATTATAGTCGATCGTGTTCGTGTCCCTCAAGCTAGGCTCTGTAAGATGACAGTCGAGCACATACTGCCTATATAGCATCACCGCAGTCCGTAGGCGGCGTACAGTAGAGACTGCCTCCTCGACTTCTTTGTTTTGTTTCTGCGAATAAAACACTTTTCATTGCCCGCAAGAAAAAAAGAGAGAATAAAACACTTTTCATTACTTAAACGGAGACATCACAGTCAAGTTTACAAATTGCGTCAACCTCCTCGACTTCAGAGCATCTCCAACAGCCGTCCAACGCGCGGAGCGCTAAAAAAGTGTTTGCAGCGCGCCGATCGTCTGTTTTTGCGCAACGCTCCGCTGGCTCTAGCGGCCAGCTGTAAATTTTAGACCGCGTGATTAGTTCCAGCAGACGCTGCAAAAATACTGCGCGCGCTCTCTCGCACAAACAACATATGCACTCCAAACACAAACAAGAAGATCAAACACAAACAAAATGAATCCACAATAAATAGTTCAATTTCGTTATTACAACTCAAACAAATAGTTTATCTTTCAATACAACAAATAGTTCAACAATACAACATCAAACGCACAATCATGATGCTCTTTGTGGGCCATTCCGTGCCCACCACTCCTCGATGAGATCATTTTGAAGATCATCAAGAGTTTCGGCACGCCGAATGACATGATAGGAGGCAACAAAACGGGCCACCCTGGCCGCCCTCCGCCGCACCCGCACGGGATGTCCCAAGAGGTCATAGTGAGAGTAGTCTACATTTTGACCACGCTCATTCTCGATGATCATGTTGTGCATGATCACACAAGCGTGCATGATGTACCAAAGCATCTTTTGATTCCAAAATCAAGCCGGTCCTCTCACAATAGCAAATTGGGCTTGCAAAATCCCAAAAGCTCTCTTCACATCTTTTCTAGCCGCCGCCTGAGCATTGTGGAAATCAAGATTTTTCTTACCTTCCGGATTTTTCAACGGCTTCACAAATTTTTGCCACTTTGTATAGATGTTATCCGCAAGATAATAGCCATAGTTGTATGTACGGTCATCCGTAGTTCACCATTTGCAATCTTATTCATCAGTGATGACCGATTAACAACGTTGATGTCATTCAAAGATCCAGGCATTCCAAAAAAAGCATGCCAAATCCAAGTCTCTTGATCGGCCACCACTTCAAGGATTATAGCGGAACCCTTTTTTTGACCATGGAATTGGCCATGCCATGCCTTAGGACAATTCTTCCAACTCCAATGCATGCAATCTATTGAGCCAAGCATACCTGGAAAGCTGCAAGCTTTGTTCATCTCCAATAGCCTTGCCGCGTCTTCGACATTGAGAGATCTCAAATACTCCTGGCCAAACACTTGCACAATTCCGACTGCGAAGCACTTGACACACATGATGGCTTGACTCTCACCCATGGCCAAATGATCATCAACTAGATTAGCGGGGATACCGTATGCCAACATACGCAAAGCGGTTGTCACCTTCTAAAAGGTGCTATGCCCGAGCTCTCTGGCGGCATTCCTCCTTTGCTAAAAAAACCGGTCATGGCTTGCTAGTTTCTCTGCAATGCGCATGAACAACTCGGTGCTCATCCTAAACCGGTGCCGGAAGTACGACTAGGGGTACACGGGAGGATCCGCACAATAATGTCTGATCAATCTGTTGTGGGCATCGATCCTATCCCTCAAAATTTTCTGCCGACCCATAACCGAACCACCGTGCTTCGGTTTTTTATTGATGTGCATAGCTAGGATAATTGCAAGATCCTCCTCCTCTTCAATATCAAATTCTTCTTCGAAAGAATCATATGAAGAACTCATCTAAATTAAACCCGGGCATGGGCAGCCCAACACGATGACCCGGCCCGAGCCCGGCCCGAAAAACCCAGGCCGGGCCAGGTCGGGCTTGACATTCGGGCCGGGCTAGGGCTTTGTTTTGCAGCCCGAAAGATAGTTCGGGCCGGGCTTGCACGTGCGTGTACTAAAAAACATCATTCGGGCCGGGCTTTCGGGCTTCGGGCTTGTTTTTAGGCCGGGCTCGGGCTTGAAAATAGGGAGTATTTCGGGCTTTGGACCGGGCTCGGGCTTGAGAAATGAAGCTCGGGCTTTTACAAGCCCGGCCCGACGTTTGCCCGGGTTTATCTACAATGTTCAATTTAAACTAGGCTATAAAAATTACAAACAACATGCACCAAATTCATGTAAAAAATGTGAAGTTGAAGCAATACATACCTTGCAAGAGTTTTGTTGAACACCTTGTGGGCGCCGAGCGGCAGTGGGCGGCTTGGTGTTGTTCGTCGGAGGAATGCCACGCGCGAGGGTCTGCGGCAACTAGAGGGAGACGGAGGAAGCAACGGCGGCGCGGGGATAGGAGGGGAAGCGCCGGAACGGTTGCCGAAACAAATGGGATGACGCGGGCGGCGGCGGCGCCAGCGGCTGGATGGGGATAGGTGGAAGTTGCGAGCGGGCACTCGAGTGTCCAGCACGCGGGAGCGGGCGCAGCAAATAAACGGCGCGCGATGGCGTTTCGGCCCGCGCGCTGAACTAGTTATGCCGCACACACGGTTTTTGCGTCTTTGCTGGAGCGCCCGGAGCAGTAGCACGCGCAAAACCCACTAATTTTTTAGCGCGATGCTTATATAGCGCGTCTGTTAGAGATGCTCTCACGTTGAACACATCCCGCGTGCTAGCTCAGCGTCGTGGAGCTCAACCAGCATTACAACGCCCAACCACCACGTCACAGTAGTGAAGGAGCAGCACGGGCACGCCGGCGCCGCCGCCGACAATATCCGGGGATGAGCGGCAGGACACCTGGCCAGCCAAAGAGGAAGGCGGCGATTTCGCTCCAGCCTCAGCATCATGATACGTTGATACTGACCGCAGGGGATGTTAAGATCATGTTGTATTGTATTTTGCTATCTTTCAGTCTAGTGTGCAGTTGCACGACCACCCGTTGGGTTGCTTCAGTTGTGCATTTGATAATTTCGTGGTGGTGGTGAGAAAATTTTGGAGGTGGAAGGGTGGTGACCTGGATCTGAATACCAAGTGTTAGGATCTCACAAGTAGGCACTACATTTCACTCAACACGTGGAGGTTTGGATCAACGTAATTTTTTTGTTGTTTTATAGTGGTGATAACAATAGCAACGGAAAAGTAAATAAACGAGGAACAATATATGGAAAGCTCGTAGGCAATGGATCGGTGATAGAGAACTATGCCGAATGTGATCGATCATGTAACAGTCATAACCTAGGGTGACACAGAACTAACTCCAATTCATCAGAGGGGGCAGGCGCGCCCCCCACCCTCGTGGAAAGGGTGTGGGCCCCCTGGCCTTGATTCTTTCGCCAGTATTTTTTATATTTTCCAAAATCTCTATGAAGTTTCAGGTCATTCCGAGAACTTTTGTTTCTGCACATAAATAACACCATGGCAATTCTACTGAAAACAGCGGCAGTCGGGTTAGTTTCATTCAAATCATGCAAGTTATAGTCCAAAACAAGGGCAAAAGTGTTTGAAAAAGTAGATACATCGGAGACGTATCACATGCCATGTCACGCATACTAACAGCACCAATATAGATACTTATGCTTGCTAAATTTAGTAGGTGAGAGGAGATCAGATCAGGTTGCAATGTCGTTGGCATGGTTGACTGTACAATCTCAAAACATGTTTACGGAAAATGTAAGTACTACATGACGTTCTCATACATTATCTTTCACATTTACTTCTTTCTATCCTTTTTTATTGGAATCTACAGTCACTGTTCATGATGTATTACTGCAGGAATGCAGGAAAGATCATCCGGAAAACAGACTGCTTCAACTACTTTTTTTCTGATGTGCTCCTTGTAGATCACTAATCTAAAAGGTCTTATATTTCTTTACAGAGGAGTACTATCTAATGTAATTTCTTTTCTGATAGTGGCATTGAATAGTTCATAGTTTTGATGGCCTCTTGATTCATGCCATTAATAGTTTTTTTTTCCACAAACCAATGATGGTTTTCAGTATAAACTTTTCAAAAATCCAAAATCCCTTCCACGTACTAGTCAATTTCTGAAAATTGACCCAAAAAATTTCCAGTGCGCTTCTCTGGTTTAACTCTTTCTTATACTGTTTTTAGAAGCTATGATGAAAAATAAGTAACCATTCTAAATCCTCTTATGGTCTTCTATGTAAAAGCATCACAAGGTTACTCAGTACTATTATTTAGTTCTGGGTTTTCCAGGATGTAAATTCCTTCACTGCATGTATATATACTTTGTGAGTTTTTAATAGTTTGTAAGGGGAATTTCAGGCAAAATACCGCCGCGGACACCTATGGGGCCGGAGGGGCCCCTTCGTGAGTTCGGTACGAGGGCGGAGGGTGCGCGGAGAGCAGATCGAGGCGATCTTGGCAGGCTGGGATTTTACCCAGCCGGGCGCGATGGTCGCGTAAACCCTCTGCTGCTTTGTGTTGTATTGTGCTCGGGAGCTTGAAGAGCTACAGTAGCAGCTACACCGAGCGTGGGAGTTGCGAATGGTTCCAACCCCCTCTACGTTGTGCATGGGCCTCCTTTTATAGGGCAAGGGGTCACCGACAGGTGTCAACGTAGGGTAGAGGGGTAAAAATGTAAAAGAGGTGGTAGTTGGAACAGTGCGGGAACAGTGCAGCTCAATTAGCTTGAGCAAAGGATTCTACCTACTTTTGACAGAGGGGGACAAGAGCATTTAATGCCCGTCGCCGTCGCCCCAAAAGCTCCCGCCCTTGCGTCTCCGTTTGCCACGGCGATGGAGCTACCACCGTGGAGTGCCACCGCACCCTTCATGCAGCACAGCCATCCGCCACGCGTCTCTGGAGAGAGCTGAAGGCGACGCGTGGGCAGATGAGCTGGAGTGCGGGCACGCATCGCAGCTCTCCCGGCAAGTACCTTGCCGGGGTCTTGATCTTGCCGGGCCCGGGGACTTGTCGGGCCCTGTAACTTGCCGTTCCCCGGGCCCTCGCCGGGACGCGCATAGCGCCGAGGCGTGTCTTCTGTGATGTGATCTTCTAGTCTCCCCGGCGAGCTCCTCTCGCCAGGGGCTCGCATGAGCGATGTAGTCTTGAGCCTGGAACGGCCTTCCCGGCAAGCTCCTCTTGCCGGGGTCTCGATCTTCTGTCTTGTACACTTTGTTCTTGGATGGCTTGATATGGAGCAGGAATGGTCTCCGGCAAGCACATGGTAGACCCAGCCGCGGGGAGCTGCGGCTGCTCGTGCACAAGTTGGGGTAGTGAGGTACCCCTACCTTAGTACACCGACAGGAGCCCCCGGGCCTGGGCCACACACGGTGCCGAGCGCTGTTGGGCCAGGCCCAAAACAGTGCACGGGCACACGCGGCCCACGGCGTGCCGAGTCTGCTTCTGCATCTGCCGCCTCCCCTCCCGTAACGGCACGCGTCGATTGCGGCGTCGTGGGAGACGTGGGCGGCGCATGCAGCCTTTAAGGCATCCACCCCGTGATCGTGGTGCAGAGCGAGGTCGCTTCACCCGTCGCTCCGGCTCCGCTTTTTCGCCACGCGGCCCTCATGCACGGGGGTCGTGGGCGGCGAAGGTGGGAGACCGAGCCGTCACGGGCGGAGAAGGCGAGTCGGCCCCGCTCCTCTGGCCTTCTCGCTTCCTGATTGGTCGAGCGGGGCGGTTGAGCCCCCACCTCGCCCCTTTAAAAAGGGGCGGAAGGGGAGCACAATGGCCACACTCATCCTCTTCTCCCTTCGTCTTCATCTTTTGTTCTTCTTGCCACCATGGAGGGAGGAAATCCCGGTTCTTCGACGGTGGCAGCGAGGGTCGCTTCCAGGCAGCGCACCACTCCCCATCCTGCTCCCGTGGCGGCGGAACCGGCCCCGAGAGGGAGAGGAAGGGGGCGAGGCCGCGGACGAGGCCGAGGGCGTGGCCGAGGCGGCCGGGGGAGAGGCGGTCGTGGTGATGTGCCTCCCCCGTCTCCTCCGGCGTCTCCTGACCACGGTGCGGTCCACACCGGAGATGACCCCTGGGAGTTCTTCATCAAGTTTCGCCGAGCGCCTCGTCGCCGCCTCCGGCTGCCGGCCCGTTATGGACGCGATGGGGCGGATCCACCCGACGTGATGGAGTTGCGCGCGAGGGGCTGCGGGATCAGCGGCACTCGGGTGAGTGTCGTGTCCCCAGCCCCCGGCGTGATGTTCTTCGACCGAGGATGGAAGACATTCGCCCGGATCCATAGCTTGACGGCGGGGTTCACCCTCCATTTCAAGTTAATGGATGGTGACCTTCTCGCCGTCAAGGTCTTCGGCGACTACGGGACCCGGGTGCGCTGCTGTGTGGACAGCTCCTCGGATAGCGAAGGCTCCTCCCCGAGCGAGAGTGACGAGGAGGAGAGCGACAGCGACGACGAGGGGGATGGCGGGCCCGACTAGGCGTCGGACACCGCTGCCTCGCGCGCCACCGGCGACCTCATCTTCTGGGTCGCCGGCCTTCTGAACTCCCCGGGGCCGTCTCCTTGGCGGCTGGCGTAGAGAGGCAGCAGAAGAGGAAGAGGGGGAGTGACGGCAAGGCCGTTAAATCGGAGTACGAGGGCGAGGTGCCCTCGTGCCGATGTCCCACCACCCCGTCTTCAAGCTCTGCCTCCGACGCCTTCGTCTCCGCCAAGCTCCTGGCCGGCCCCCGGGGTGTTCTCTTGGTGTCTTCTGGCGCCCGTGGCTCTCCGGGGATGCGTTCCCCATGCCCGTCACCTTGCGCAGCTCCTAGGGCACGGCGACGTCACCGCCACGCTCTCCTAGGCGCTCCTTTCGCCCTCCCCGGCAAGCTTTCCTTGCCGGGGCCTCCTTCCCCGGCAGGCTTATCTTGCCGGGGGCTCCTTGACCTACCTCCTGAACTCCTGAACAGAGAAACAGGAGAAGGATCACGGGCACCTTATCTTTTTAATTTGTAAGCCTTCGGGCATTAGCTGCATTTAAAAACTTGTAATCCTCTCTATCATGTTTTTCATCCTCTATGGACTTGTACTATGCTAGGATGTTTTTAATGAAAAGAGGGGGAAACTTGCCGGACTGAGTCTTTTACTTGACTTCGTGCCTTGTGTGTTCTTACGCTATCGGGGAGCTTGCCGGGGCAAACACGCTTGCGAGTCTTGGGACAGCCATTGGCGGTGTTGCTTCCGCAAGCAACCTTGCGGGCGATTCTTATGATGCTTAACTTGCTGAGCAGGCTCGAAAGCAAGATAAGGGTGCAGCAGCACACTTGTGTTTGTTGAGCGGACTCGAAACAAACCAAATGCATAATCGACCACGACTCGGCTCCTCCACGTACGGGTTTTTACAAGACACGCTCGTTCAAAGACGCAGCCCCGCATTTCCCAGTCCATAAAAGGATGCATGATGAGGGATGAAAAACTTATCTGATACTGCAGCCCCCAGCAACTCTAGCTTGCCGGAGACGAATCTTGGCGCTCGCAGCCCCCAGCGAGGCTGGCTTGCCGGTGCAGAACCTTGGCACTAGCAGCCCCCGACGACCCTGGCTTGCCGGGCCCCAGGTGCTGGTGTGATCTTTCGGTTTCTCCTTGTTGCTGCAATTTCAGTCATGAAAACGACTGAGATAGATCTGCAACAGCTTCATTATTTGCATGCATATGTATGTAAGTCTTGATTGTGCAACACGATGCCGTGCCTTGCCCTTCGTATGTTTGTACTCTACGCTCTCGGGAAGCTTGCCGGGGCGAACACGCTTGCCGCGGGACAGCCCGCTGGCGGTGTTGCTTCCGGCAAACAACCTTGCCGGGCCAGTTGCGACGCTTAACTTGCTGAGCGGGGCTCGGAAGCAAGATAAGGGTGCAGCAGCACACTTGTGTTTGTTGAGCGGACTCGGAAACAAAACAAGTACGCAACTGGACCACGACTCGGTTCCTCTCGCGCTCAAGTCTCTCATACGAAGGACATCTCACGGCAGGGCTCGCCGCGTTATACCCTCTGCTTTACGCCCTCTGTGCGCTTTTACCCTACGCTTCTAGGTAACTTGCCGGTGCTTAACACGCTTGCTGAGTGCGGAACATCAGCAGCCCGCTGGCTGGTGTCGCTTCCGGCAAGCAACCTTGCCGTGTCCAGCCGCGACGCACTTAACTTGCTGAACAGACTCGAAACGAAACAAGGGCGCGAAGCTGGTCGCGGCTCACTTTTTAACTCGTTGAGTGTGCTCGAAGCAAGATAAGGGTGCGGCTATTCACAGGCAGGCTCCTCCGCGCACAAGCTTTGCGCACAAAGGACGAACGCACGAGGGATATAACAAATAAAAGCATGGAATTAAGGAGTGCTCTGCACAAAGGCTCGAGCGACTTAGCTTTTCTTTTTCTTGTTTCCCTGCACTTGTTGGTGAAGCTCGATGGCGCGTCCTCGACGGCAGCGCAGCACTCCGGGGAGGTGCGTTTGCCGGAACGAGCACCAGAGCTGCTCCCGCCGGGCTTAAAGCGTTCCAAGGGGCTACGCTCGCCGGAGTGAGCACCAGAGCCGTCCTCGCCGGACTTAGAGCTTGATGGTGCGTCCTCGACGGCAGCGTAGCGCTCCAAGGAGATGCGCTTGCCGGAGTGGAGGGGAGCGGGGCGAGCGGCGAGAGGAACAGATATGCTCGGACTCCTAACAGCGTTAGGAGGGGCAGAGATCTGTCTCGGCACTTCGCTTTGCTCATGCATGGACAGCGGTCCGGAGCATCCCGCAAGCCCCGACATGCTCTTGCCCGGCGAAAGCGGATACCACCTCCGTGGTATGGCGCTGCTGGGTCGTAGTGCGCTGAGATGGACGTGGATCTGCGGAGACCGAGGCGCGGTCATCCGTCCTGTCCCTGGATCTGGTGGCACCGCGAGTGTTTTCACCGGTGTCCACCCTTCCGCCGGCGTCCCCTCCGCCTACCGTTGGCTCCGGTGGTGGTGGGTGAGACGCAGACGGGTCTGCAACCCTTGAAGCCCTCGTCTTCGGGGCCATGGCGCAGTTGTCGATGAAGTTGCTGACGAAGCTGGAGAGGTTGATGAAGAACGCGCGTGCGAACGCCGGATCAGGTCCGCACAACCTCGACGCCCCCTACCTGGCGCGCCAAAGATGTCGGGGGCGAGGCGGCGCTGGGTGGCACGCCCGCCGCGGACACCTATGGGGCCGGAGGGGCCCCTTCGTGAGTTCGGTACGAGGGCGGAGGGTGCGCGGAGAGCAGATCGAGGCGATGCGCGCGGGCGCGGGGATTTTTACCCAGCTTCGGGCCGCGATGGTCGCGTAAAACCCTACTGCTGCTTTGTGTTGTATTGTGCTCGGGAGCTTGAAGAGCTACAGTAGCAGCTACACCGAGCGTGGGAGTTGCGAATGGTTCCAACCCCCTCTACGTTGTGCATGGGCCTCCTTTTATAGGGCAAGGGGTCACCGACAGGTGTCAACGTAGGGTAGAGGGGTAAAAATGTAAAAGAGGTGGTAGTTGGAGCAGTCGGGGAACAAAGCAGCTACTGATTAGCTTGAGCAGTGGATTCTACCTACTTTTGACAGAGGGGGACAAGAGCATTTAATGCCCGTCGCCGTCGCCCCAAAAGCTCCCGCCCTTGCGTCTCCGTTTGCCACGGCGATGGAGCTATCACCGTGGAGTGCCACCGCACCCTTCATGCAGCACAGCCATCCGCCACGCGTCTCTGGAGAGAGCTGAAGGCGACGCGTGGGCAGATGAGCTGGAGTGCGGGCACGCATCGCAGCTCTCCCGGCAAGTACCTTGCGGGGTCTTGATCTTGCGGGCCGGGGACTTGTCGGGCCTGTAACTTGCCGTTCCCGGGCCCTCGCCGGACGCGCATAGCGCCGAGGCGTGTCTTCGTGATGTGATCTTCTAGTCTCCCGGCGAGCTCCTCTCGCCAGGCTCTGCATGAGCGATGTAGTCTTGAGCACAGGCGGCCTTCCGGCAAGCTCCTCTTGCCGGGGTCTCGATCTTCTCTCTTGTACACTTTGTTCTTGGATGGCTTGATATGGAGCAGGAATGGTCTCCGGCAAGCACATGGTAGACCCAGCCGCGGGGAGCTGCGGCTGCTCGTGCACAAGTTGGGGTAGTGAGGTACCCCTACCTTAGTACACCGACAGGAAAGATGTCGGGGGCGAGGCGGCGCTGGGTGGCACGCCCGCCGCGGACACCTATGGGGCCGGAGGGGCCCCTTCGTGAGTTCGACGAGGGCGGAGGGTGCGCGGAGAGCAGATCGAGGCGATCTTGGCGGCGCGGGATTTTACCCAGCCGGGCGCGATGGTCGCGTAAAACCCTACTGCTGCTTTGTGTTGTATTGTGCTCGGGAGCTTGAAGAGCTACAGTAGCAGCTACACCGAGCGTGGGAGTTGCGAATGGTTCCAACCCCCTCTACGTTGTGCATGGGCCTCCTTTTATAGGGCAAGGGGTCACCGACAGGTGTCAACGTAGGGTAGAGGGGTAAAAATGTAAAAGAGGTGGTAGTTGGAACAGTGCGGGAACAGTGCAGCTACGATTGCTTGAGCAAAGGATTCTACCTACTTTTGACAGAGGGGGACAAGAGCATTTAATGTCCGTCGCCGTCGCCCCAAAAGCTCCCGCCCTTGCGTCTCCGTTTGCCACGGCGATGGAGCTACCACCGTGGAGTGCCACCGCACCCTTCATGCAGCACAGCCATCCTCCACGCGTCTCTGGAGAGAGCTGAAGGCGACGCGTGGGCAGATGAGCTGGAGTGCGGGCACGCATCGCAGCTCTCCCGGCAAGTACCTTGCCGGGGTCTTGATCTTGCCGGGCCCGGGGACTTGTCGGGCCCTGTAACTTGCCGTTCCCCGGGCCCTCGCCGGGACGCGCATAGCGCCGAGGCGTGTCTTCTGTGATGTGATCTTCTAGTCTCCCCGGCGAGCTCCTCTCGCCAGGGGCTCGCATGAGCGATGTAGTCTTGAGCCTGGAACGGCCTTCCCGGCAAGCTCCTCTTGCCGGGGTCTCGATCTTCTGTCTTGTACACTTTGTTCTTGGATGGCTTGATATGGAGCAGGAATGGTCTCCGGCAAGCACATGGTAGACCCAGCCGCGGGGAGCTGCGGCTGCTCGTGCACAAGTTGGGGTAGTGAGGTACCCCTACGTTAGTACACCGACAGGAGCCCCCGGGCCTGGGCCACACACGGTGCCAAGCGCTGTTGGGCCAGGCCCAAAACAGTGCACGGGCACACGCGGCCCACGGCGTGCCGAGTCTGCTTCTGCATCTGCCGCCTCCCCTCCCGTAACGGCACGCGTCGATTGCGGCGTCGTGGGAGATGTGGGCGGCGCATGCAGCCTTTAAGGCATCCACCCCGTGATCGTGGTGCAGAGCGAGGTCGCTTCACCCGTCGCTCCGGCTCCGCTTTTTCGCCACGCGGCCCTCATGCACGGGGGTCGTGGGCGGCGAAGGTGGGAGACCGAGCCGTCACGGGCGGAGAAGGCGAGTTGGCCCCGCTCCTCTGGCCTTCTCGCTTCCTGATTGGTCAAGCGGGGCGGTTGAGCCCCCACCTCGCCCCCTTTAAAAGGGGCGGAAGGGGAGCACAATGGCCACACTCATCCTCTTCTCCCTTCGTCTTCATCTTTTGTTCTTCTTGCCACCATGGAGGGAGGAAATCCCGGTTCTTCGACGGTGGCAGCGAGGGTCGCTTCCAGGCAGCGCACCACTCCCCATCCTGCTCCCGTGGCGGTGGAACCGGCCCCGAGAGGGAGAGGAAGGGGGCGAGGCCGCGGACGAGGCCGAGGGCGTGGCCGAGGCGGCCGGGGGAGAGGCGGTCGTGGTGATGTGCCTCCCCCGTCTCCTCCGGCGTCTCCTGACCACGGTGCGGTCCACACCGGAGATGACCCCTGGGAGTTCTTCATCAAGTTTCGCCGAGCGCCTCGTCGCCGCCTCCGGCTGCCGGCCCGTTATGCGGCGATGGGGCGGATCCACCCGACGTGATGGAGTTGCGCATGAGGGGCTGCGGGATCAGCGGCACTTTCGGGTGAGTGTCGTGTCCCCAGCCCCGCGTGATGTTCTTCGACCGAGGGTGGAAGACATTCGCCGGATCCATAGCTTGACGGCGGGTTCACCCTCCATTTCAAGTTAATGGATGGTGACCTTCTCGCCGTCAAGGTCTTGGCGACTACGGGACCGGGTGCGCTGCTGTGTGGACAGCTCCTCGGATAGCGAAGGCTCCTCCCGGCGAGAGTGACGAGGAGGAGAGCGCAGCGACGACGAGGGATGGCGGGTTCGACTAGGCGTCGGACACCGCTGCCTCAAGCCACCGGCGACCTCATCTTCTGGTCGCCGCCTTCAACTCCGGGGCCGTCTCCTTGGCGGCTGGCGTGAAGGCAGCGAGAGAGGAAGAGGGGAGGACGGCAAGGCCGTTAAATCGAATCTGGGCGAGGTGCCCTCGTGCGTCCCACCACCCCGTCTTCAAGCTCTGCCTCCGATGCCTTCGTCTCCGCCAAGCTCCTGGCCGGCCCCCGGGGTGTTCTCTTGGTGTCTTCTGGCGCCCGTGGCTCTCCAGGGATCGTTCCCCATGCCCGTCACCTGCGCAGCTCCTAGGGCACGCGGCGTCACCGCCACGCTCTCCTAGGCGCTCCTTTCGCCCTCCCCGGCAAGCTTTCCTTGCCGGGGCCTCCTTCCCCGGCAGGCTTATCTTGCCGGGGGCTCCTTGACCTACCTCCTGAACTCCTGAACAGAGAAACAGGAGAAGGATCACGGGCACCTTATCTTTTTAATTTGTAAGCCTTCGGGCATTAGCTACATTTAAAAACTTGTAATCCTCTCTATCATGTTTTTCATCCTCTATGGACTTGTACTATGCTAGGATGTTTTTAATGAAAAGAGGGGGAAACTTGCCGGACTGAGTCTTTTACTTGACTTCGTGCCTTGTGTGTTCTTACGCTATCGGGGAGCTTGCCGGGGCAAACACGCTTGCCGAGTGCGGGACAGCCCGCTGGCGGTGTTGCTTCCGGCAAGCAACCTTGCCGGGCCAGTTGCGACGCTTAACTTGCTGAGCAGGCTCGAAAGCAAGATAAGGGTGCAGCAGCACACTTGTGTTTGTTGAGCGGACTCGGAAACAAACCAAGTACGCAACTGGACCACGACTCGGCTCCTCCACGTACGGGTTTTTACAAGACACGCTCGTTCAAAGACGCAGCCCCGCATTTCCCAGTCCATAAAAGGATGCATGATGAGGGATGAAAAACTTATCGATCGCAGCCCCAAAGAACTCTAGCTTGCGGAGATTTAATCTTGGCGCTCGCAGCCCCCAGCGAGGCTGGCTTGCCGGTGCAGAACCTTGGCACTAGCAGCCCCCGACGACCCTGGCTTGCCGGGCCCCAGGTGCTGGTGTGATCTTTCGGTTTCTCCTTGTTGCTGCAATTTCAGTCATGAAAACGACTGAGATAGATCTGCAACAGCTTCATTATTTGCATGCATATGTATGTAAGTCTTGATTGTGCAACACGATGCCGTGCCTTGCCCTTCGTATGTTTGTACTCTACGCTCTCGGGAAGCTTGCCGGGGCGAACACGCTTGCCGCGGGACAGCCCGCTGGCGGTGTTGCTTCCGGCAAACAACCTTGCCGGGCCAGTTGCGACGCTTAACTTGCTGAGCGGGGCTCGGAAGCAAGATAAGGGTGCAGCAGCACACTTGTGTTTGTTGAGCGGACTCGGAAACAAAACAAATGCGCGAATCGGACCACGACTTCGGTTCCTCTCGCGCCAAGTCTCTCATCTGAAGGACATCTCACGGCAGGGCTCGCGCGTTATACCCTCTGCTTTACGCCCTCTGTGCGCTTTTACCCTACGCTTCTAGGTAACTTGCCGGTGCTTAACACGCTTGCTGAGTGCGGAACATCAGCAGCCCGCTGGCTGGTGTCGCTTCCGGCAAGCAACCTTGCCGTGTCGAGCCGCGACGCACTTAACTTGCTGAACAGACTCGAACGAAACAAGGGCGCGGCTGGTCGCGGTTCACTTTTTAACTCGTTGAGTGTGCTCGAAGCAAGATAAGGGTGCGGCTATTCACGGCAGGCTCCTCCGCGCACAAGCTTTGCGCACAAAGGACGAACGCACGAGGGATATAACAAATAAAAGCATGGAATTAAGGAGTGCTCTGCACAAAGGCTCGAGCGACTTAGCTTTTCTTTTTCTTGTTTCCCTGCACTTGTTGGTGAAGCTCGATGGCGCGTCCTCGACGGCAGCGCAGCACTCCGGGGAGGTGCGTTTGCCGGAACGAGCACCAGAGCTGCTCCCGCCGGGCTTAAAGCGTTCCAAGGGGCTACGCTCGCCGGAGTGAGCACCAGAGCCGTCCTCGCCGGACTTAGAGCTCGATGGTGCGTCCTCGACGGCAGCGTAGCGCTCCAAGGAGATGCGCTTGCCGGAGTGGAGGGGCGAGCGGCGGCGGAGAGAGGAACAGGATATGCTCGGACTCCTAACAGCGTTAGGAGGCGAGATCTGTCTCGGCACTTTCGCTTTGCTCATGCATGGACAGCGGTCCGGAGCATCCCGCAAGCCCCCGGCATGCTCTTGCCCCAGCAGGCGGATACCACCTCCCGTGGTATGGCGCTGCTGGGTCGTAGTGCGCTGAGATGGACGTGGATCTGCGGAGACCGAGGCGCGGTCATCCGTCCTGTCCCTGGATCTGGTGGCACCGCGAGTGTTCTAACCGGTGTCCACCCTTCCGCCGGCGTCCCTTCCGCCTACCGTTGGCTCCGGTGGTGGTGGGTGAGACGCAGACGGGTCTGCAACCCTTGAAGCCCTCGTCTTCGGGGCCATGGCGCAGTTGTCGATGAAGTTGCTGACGAAGCTGGAGAGGTTGATGAAGAACGCGCGTGCGAACGCCGGATCAGGTCCGCACAACCTCGACGCCCCCTACCTGGCGCGCCAAAGATGTCGGGGGCGAGGCGGCGCTGGGTGGCACGCCCGCCGCGGACACCTATGGGGCCGGAGGGCCCTTCGTGAGTTCGCACGAGGCGGAGGTGCGCGGAGAGCAGATCGAGGCGTCTTGCGCGCGGGATTTTACCCAGCCGGGCGCGATGGTCGCGTAAACCCTCTGCTGCTTTGTGTTGTATTGTGCTCGGGAGCTTGAAGAGCTACAGTAGCAGCTACACCGAGCGTGGGAGTTGCGAATGGTTCCAACCCCTCTCGTTGTGCATGGGCCTCCTTTTATAGGGCAAGGGTCACCGACAGTGTCAGCGTAGGGTAGAGGGGTAAAATGTAAAAGAGGTGGTAGTTGGAGCAGTCTTGAACGAACAGTGCAGCTGATTGCTTGAACAATGGATTCTACCTACTTTTGACAGAGGGGACAAGAGCATTTAATGCCGTCGCCGTCGCCCCAAAAGCTCCGCGCCTTGCGTCTCCGTTTGCCACGGCAATGGAGCTACCACCGTGGAGTGCCACCGCACCCTTCATGCAGCACAGCCATCCGCCACGCGTCTCGGAGAGAGCTGAAGGCGGCGCGTGGCGATGAGCTGGATTGCGAACACATCGCAGCTCTCCGGCAAGTACCTTGCCGGGTCTTGATCTTGCGGGCCGGGGACTTGTCGGGCCTGTAACTTGCCGTTCCCGGGCCCTCGCCGGGCGCGCATAGCGCCGAGGCGTGTCTTCGTGATGTGATCTTCTAGTCTCCCCGGCGAGCTCCTCTCGCCAGGGGCTCGCATGAGCGATGTAGTCTTGAGCCTGGAACGGCCTTCCCGGCAAGCTCCTCTTGCCGGGGTCTCGATCTTCTGTCTTGTACACTTTGTTCTTGGATGGCTTGATATGGAGCAGGAATGGTCTCCGGCAAGCACATGGTAGACCCAGCCGCGGGGAGCTGCGGCTGCTCGTGCACAAGTTGGGGTAGTGAGGTACCCCTACGTTAGTACACCGACAGGAGCCCCCGGGCCTGGGCCACACACGGTGCCAAGCGCTGTTGGGCCAGGCCCAAAAGCAGTCTGCGGCACACGCGCCCACGGCGTGCCGAAGTCTGCCATCTGCCGCCTCCCCTCCCGTGAACGCACGCGTCGATTGCGGCGTCGTGGGAGGCGTGGGCGGCGATGCAGCCTTTAAGGCATCCACCCGTGATCGTGGTGCGAGCGAGTCGCTTCACCCGTCGCTCGGCTCGCTTTTACCACGCAGCCCTCATGCACGGGGGTCGTGGGCGGCGAAGGTGGGAAACCGAGCCGTCACGGGCGGAGAAGGCGAGTTGGCCCCGCTCCTCTGGCCTTCTCGCTTCCTGATTGGTCGAGTGGGGCGGTTGAGCCCCCACCGCGCCAAAGATGTCGGGGGCGAGGCGGCGCTGGGTGGCACGCCCGCCGCGGACACCTATGGGGCCGGAGGGGCCCCTTCGTGAGTTCGGTACGAGGGCGGAGGGTGCGCGGAGAGCAGATCGAGGCGATCTTGCTGGGCGCGGGATTTTACCCAGCCGGGCGCGATGGTCGCGTAAACCCTCTGCTGCTTTGTGTTGTATTGTGCTCGGGAGCTTGAAGAGCTACAGTAGCAGCTACACCGAGCGTGGGAGTTGCGAATGGTTCCCACCCCCTCTACGTTGTGCATGGGCCTCCTTTTATAGGGCAAGGGGTCACCGACAGGTGTCAACGTAGGGTAGAGGGGTAAAAATGTAAAAGAGGTGGTAGTTGGAGCAGTCGGAACAAAGCAGCTCAAATTGCTTGAACGATGGATTCTACCTACTTTTGACAGAGGGGGACAAGAGCATTTAATGCCCGTCGCCGTCGCCCCAAAAGCTCCCGCCCTTGTGTCTCCGTTTGCCACGGCGATGGAGCTACCACCGTGGAGTGCCACCGCACCCTTCATGCAGCACAGCCATCCGCCACGCGTCTCTGGAGAGAGCTGAAGGCGACGCGTGGGCAGATGAGCTGGAGTGCGGGCACGCATCGCAGCTCTCCCGGCAAGTACCTTGCCGGGGTCTTGATCTTGCCGGGCCCGGGGACTTGTCGGGCCCTGTAACTTGCCGTTCCCCGGGCCCTCGCCGGGACGCGCATAGCGCCGAGGCGTGTCTTCTGTGATGTGATCTTCTAGTCTCCCCGGCGAGCTCCTCTCGCCAGGGGCTCGCATGAGCGATGTAGTCTTGAGCCTGGAACGGCCTTCCCGGCAAGCTCCTCTTGCCGGGGTCTCGATCTTCTGTCTTGTACACTTTGTTCTTGGATGGCTTGATATGGAGCAGGAATGGTCTCCGGCAAACATTCGGTGGATCCAGCTGCGGGGAGCTGCGACTGCCCGTGCACAAGTTGGGGTACTGAGGTACCCCTACCTTAGTACACCGACAGGAGTCCCACGCTCGGTGTAGCTGCTACTGTAGCTCTTCAAGCTCCCGAGCACAATACAACACAAAGCAGCAGTAGGGTTTTACGCGACCATCGCGGCCCGAAGCTGGGTAAAAATCCCCGCGCCCGCGCGCATCGCCTCGATCTGCTCTCCGCGCACCCTCCGCCCTCGTACCGAACTCACGAAGGGGCCCCTCCGGCCCCATAGGTGTCCGCGGCGGGCGTGCCACCCAGCGCCGCCTCGCCTAGTGATTTTCATTTCCTAATATTTGGCTTTATTCATGTTTTTGAACATGAAAGATCTTCTTGGTGATACCTCAAATTTGCATGCAAGTGCAGAACGATTTTAGGGTTGTGTTCACTCTTTTCTTTCAATGCTCAGTTGTGTCCTCTTGCAATGCAACATTACCATATTGCTGGTAGCTCCTATTTTTTATGTGTCTCTTCACATTTCGATGCCTCTTCATTCACTGAGAATGGACCATTGTATTAGAGTATTGGTTCAATATTAAAACTAATTCAATATTAAAACAATTTACATTGCAATCCCAACTAACTTGATCTTACTCTCTACTTTTATTGACAGAATGGGGACAAGAGAAGCTTGGTTGATGTAAAACTTGGAATAGCTGATGAGTCAATGGATAAGTCAAAGGTTTGGAAGCTTGTGGAGATAACTGACACAGCTCAGTGCAGATCATTAAAACTGGATGATAGTATTAGCACAGCTAAGGTGATACTTCTTCCCTTGCCTTTTAGCTCTGCATATTTTTGAATATGCATCATTTTCTAGCAATCTTGTGGGTGCACTGCCATTTATAAGGTTGCTATTTTGTTAAGTTAATTCACAGTGTGATTTCTACGTGTAGAACACTATTTTAGCTCTCGTTAGATGCTTAACATTTGACAAGTGTCTTACGGACATGAACAGTCATTATGACTGCTAAGTGAAGCTATATCTTCAGGATCGAATTCCAACCACGTCGACCAGAGCAGATCTGCTATCGCCACAGGCCGTCCAGTGCCAGAGACCACCGGACGGGTGCGAGTGCTTCGCGACGCGGGTCAAGAAGCCACCAGCTGTGACAACGATTGAAAAGGCGGCACCACCGTCGTCTCCCTCCGCACTCGCAGCCACGCGCCGGCTGCGAGCTCGCACACGCATGTGGTCGACCAGCACCGCCGCCGCAGATTACTCCCCATCGTCGCGTTCAAGTCGTCGTAGTCATCGTCATCGTCGTTGTCGCTGGAGGACGACTCTGAATATGGTTACATGCGGACGTTGGTAGAGCGTGACGGGTTCATGCGCGCAATGCCGCCGCCGAACCGGCCGTTCAAGGGCCACTCCATGTCATCCCTGGTGAACCCGATCGTGTTCCACCTCCTGGAGCTGGACCTCCCCGCGGACGACTCCGACGACTGGCGCCAAGGCCCGCTCCGGCACCGGTGGAACCGAAAGCTCCTCTTCCACCTTAGGCAAGAAATCCTCGCCGACCTCCTCCACCTCGACGACAACGGCGCCTCCTCCGCAACCAGACTCCATGGGCCGGCGCTGCTATCGACGCGCTGGTGGCACTGGACCTGCATGTCACCCAATTTCGTTGTCTTCGGGGATTAGATGATGACACATGGACACCATTCGGTGGCAGTTTGATGTATTCAGGAATGAATTCCACCTGTTATTCTTTTTTTTCTTTCAGGAATGAATTCCACCTGTTATTCAATACTACTATGAGAAAAGTAGGGAAATTCTCACCCTCTTCAAAATGTACTGGTTCCTCTCGTGGTCTCACCCACAAAAACAGAGGAGAGGAGCAGGGAGCTCCTCCCTCACACTTGTCGGCTCCAGGGAGCCCCGCCACCATGCATGGTGGAGAGGAGCAGGGAGCTCCACCGCCATGTAAGGTTATATCTATTGTTGCATCTTGTAATTATTTATTTGGAATAAATTATGTAATTGGCATTTATATATGTTTTACTCTGTCTTTTTTGTAGGCAAACCAAGTCTGCAACGTTTGAATATTATACTCAGTCAGTTGCTCGACTACTTATAGTCCTATTACTTGAGACTTATGCTTGGTTAATTAGTTGCCGTGTACATTATTCTGACATAACTGACACCATGTCTATGTGCAAGTCAGAAGGAGCTGACCATCTAAAAAGATGTCAAATTAGTGTGGTACATGCTTCAGTACTGCAAGTTGGAGTAGCAAGTAAGTATACATCAAAAGAAAGTACTGCTTTAGTACAACATGCTTCAGTACGGACCATCTAAAAAGATGTCTAATTAGTGTGCACGAATCATGTTAAAACCTGCAGTGCCTACCCGCGCATTGATACTCATACCTGACGGTGATAAAAGTTGCATCTTGAGATTCAATTCTTTGATTTATGATGCTTAGCCATATGCACAATGAGAAATATATCCTTCTTACTAATCTCTGTTTTTCTAATTTGAAACTATTTCTTTGTTACTTGGTGTATGTGAAGTGCAATCATAGTCCTGTCACAAACTTGTTTGAGGAAGGAAAAAGACTGGCCTTTTGCGGGACCGAGAAAAGACCGGCTTATTTTATTTTAACACAACATAGCAAGCTCAATATATATCAGTTAGCACATGGCAGGATGCAGACTAGCTATGTTCATTTGTCAACATTTATACTTTCCATTGTGTAGTTGAAGCACACATAGGAGCGTCCCAGTTATGATGTATAGTTCACAATGTTGATTCGGTAGTAGCTAAAAAAACATATGTGATGTATATGTAAAAAGTTGTGCCTCATTCAATTCAGAATATTGATTTTCTGACTTTGCATATCGATAATTGAAAACGATGCACGACACATGTGTTAGTGAAATAGAACAGTATTAGTGTAGTCCGTGGCTTCGAAATAGTGGTGTCACATAAATGCTTATAATCATGGCGTATATTCTAGGATCATAAAATTCTCTGAATTAGTTTTGATATTTTTTCTTTCTCTTTTGGTTGTGAATATAAAATTTCAGGATTTATCTTCTTGAAACACACAGAGTTCTTGATAAATGAGAAAGAGTCAGTTATGTCAACACCATGAGCACCCTTGAATAAAAGTTTACAATCTGTGGTTCCCCTGGTAATAAATTTGATCATAATATGTATTGGTAATTTTTCTCACACAGATTTGTTCAGATATAAAATTGACTGTTCCCAATAGTACATTGATTTCTTTTTGCAGGGAGAGATCTTGTAAGAACATAAGTGCCTTAGAAGAAAAGAGAAAGGTAAGTTCCCATTGCATGTACTCCCTCCGTTACAAATTACTCGTCCCTGAAATGGATGTATCTAGAACTAAAATACATATAGATACATCCATACGCAAAACAAGTAATTCGGAACGGAGGGAGTATTAATTAGCTTACTGAATTCTTTCCCTCAAGAAGAAATAAACTTAATCACATATTTGTTGTTGGATACCAACACAAGCTGCCAGTGGCCACTGGCCAGGCTGGGAGGATCAAATGGGTTGTGTGTTCACCGGACTCTAGATTTTAGTGCGCTGCACAGTTTAGGGATGATTAATTTGGTGATTTATGATTGCTTCTCAAATGATTCGGTTTATATGCAGATTTATGTATAAGCATTAGTTTATGTTGGAGCACTACCCTTTGCCCCCGTACTCACGGTTTATATTATCATGCACTTTTGGGTGGATTTGTACAGCAAGTCAAATGAGGTATCCGACCTAGCAAGCTCATGCTCTCGTTTTCCTTGAATTGCATCTAAGAGCAACTCAAAGTGTTGATTTACATTTGTAGTTATGTTCCCAATGTTGAGGTTTGTGATTTTCTTATAGCGGTGAATTTAATCTGGATGCTAATGAAAGTCTAGCTAGGAAGAAATCTATCATGTTTCTATCGGGAAAATTTGTGATCAATGGGTCTACTAAATTGACTTTTGGTCTGTATTAATGGGCATTGGCTATTGTTGTCACTGGAATGTGCTTTCTTGTAGCAGAAGGTCAAGAGAACTGTTATGCATAACACAATGCCTTTCAGTTTATAGATTCATAACTGATAACTGTAATGATAGTATTGGAGAGTATTTCTTATCACATAACGAAACTTAACATCACATCTGTTGATTTTTGTTTGTCCTTCTGAGAACCTTAGGACCCTGCTTGGAAGACTATTTAACCCGTCATTTTTCTGTTTATTGTTCAAAATTGCTTCAGTTTACATGATCATGAACACACATGTTGTATATTTATTTTAATCATGTGTAGTTGTGACCTCACTTTTTATGCCTTCGGCTAGCATGTTGCTAACAAAATTTCTTGATATATGTCCTTTCTAGGACATAAAATGTTTTCCCAACTTTCCTTCCACCATTTGGTAACCCTTTGCGGAATGGTCTGGGGAGGTTTGCAACATTGTCTACTCATCGATGATTGGCCGCGGCGTTACTGTCTTCCAGCTGCCTGGCTTGTGCAGTCTGCCAAGTGCGCGGTCTACGGCAGCTCCGGCAGTGGGCTCCGGCTCCTGCCGCGCAGCCTGGCTTGCCATGCAGCGTCTAGCGCCAACTCGCGCATCTCCGCGCCTAGTTCTGTGCAGTCTGTGATGGTCGCCTGCCGGGCACTCCAGCTGATGGCGTCGCAGGACGTGTCTTAGCCGAGAGGCTACCGCGTTCACAATGGTGCTGGACTGGGCGCTGCCTCGCCCGACTGCTCTGCATGACTGAGTGCTCAGCCGTTCAGGGAGGCGGCTCTCGAGCTATCGTTGGTCTCGCTATCGAGCTGCCAGCCCGCTTACTGGCACAGGGGCCAGGCGGGGCTCCGCCCGTGCTCGACGCTTTACATGCCTCTTGCTCGCTGGCGGATACCGTCGCGTAGGAGGCGGTTGCACGCCCTGGATCCGGCTCGCGAGGGCAGCGCGAGCCCGCTCAGAGGGTCGTAGCACGCCGTGCGCTAAGAGCCACAGCGGCGGTCTCCGCACGAGTGCTGCACGGGCTGGATCGGCTTGCGGCCTGCCGTCGTGCGGGAGCTGGGTGACCGGCTCAGCGTGGCTCGACCGGCCAGGAGTGGTCACGGGCCAGCTCCCGGCTTGCGCGTTGGCGTAGGGGGAGCCCGGCGTGTGAGTCTGCCCGCTGAGGGCGCGTCACGGATGGCGAATGCGGTGCAGTGATTCCACAGTTTCGACGCATGCGCTCGTCGATCTCCGATGCGGCCCCATCAGTCGGCGCGCAGTGGCGGTCGCCGGCGTGACGCGCACCGGACCCATGGCCGCGCCTGGGTGACGCTCCGGAGCCTGTGGAAGCGGTCCGAGGCGGCATGCGAGCGGGGAAGCCAGGCGGGATGGGGCGACCTCCGTTTGACGGCGTCGACGATGGCCGCCTGACACGCTGGCTTCTGCGTCCGCCTGCTCCGCGGCGCCTCTCCTTGGCGGCTGCCGCGTGAGTAGCGCGGAGGGCAGCGCTATGGGCAGCCGGCAGGGACGATTGGCGGACTCTGGCGCGGACAGCACCCGTCGCGTGCCTCGCCGCGCTCTTCCGTGCTGCCTCGGTCTCGGGCTCAGCAGCTGAACCGGCCGGCACTTGCGCTGGCGCACCTCGACGAGCCATCGGCTCGCAAGGCTAATCGAACTACTGCAGGCTCCTCGCGCTCTCCGCAAGCGGTCTCTATGCTCGGGCTTGACGGAATCCTTCCGACCTCGCGCGATCTTCTTCTGTGTCTTCGACGCGCGTGCTACCTCCGGGGCACATGGTAAGCGCTGCGCTGCACTAAGCAACGCGATCATGCTCTCTAACGTCTCCTTCTGGCATGGTCTCTCGAGGACTTACATAGGTGCCAGACGCATGCTTGTGTCGTGAGTACCTGGCGGAACGGCTACATGCGACTCTGCGGACTGCGTTGCCGCAGCATTCGAGCTAGGGGCACACTGGGGCATCGGAAACACGGCGTGTGATGCCATGGTACGGTGCCGACTCTGTCAGTAACCACTGCATGCGGACTGTGCTTGAAAGCGTCGGCTGCGACGGCCTGTGAGTTTGTCTGTCCTCATCTGGCATCCGATCGATAGCTGGCACGTTCGGTCTATGGTGCAGTTCAGACATGGCTCTCGTTGAGGATCCGCGATGTCGCAGCCATATTGCGACGCAGAGCTCGAGACTACTTGCGGGCACTGTACTTGGCCTCTTGGCCGCAATCACTTGCGCCGTCACGCAGGCTCCAGTGACGGCCTTCAGACATATGACTGTCGTCCTGTGAGACCGCGCTGGCCCAGTGCTGGAAGTCGGACTGCACACGTTCAGTTCGCAAGCCTATCGGGTCTGCTGCGAGCATGAGATCGCTTCGCACGCGCATTTGCAACTCGGCTGAATACAGCTGCGCGCACACTGTTCGCATCTGTTGCTGGTCTCGGAACTTGCGCAATTGCAGCTGACGACTGACTTGCGCAACAGTCATAATGCACGGGTGTCGGCTTACTTGCTCGCGACGTATGCGCAACCTGGTTCTTGCTTTATACTCATGCAACTGCCTTGACGGTCGCCGGGTACATCGCATGCAGACTTCGGGCATGCACGGCAGCCCTTGCCTTGTGTCTGGCTCCCGCGACTGTATGCGAACAACGCTTGGATGGAAGCAGCACAGCGTGTGGACCAAGCGCTCGGTTACCCGCTCAAGTCGCCAGGGCATCCGGCGGCTCGATAAACGAAACGCTCGCGGCACATCTCGAGAGTAGCTTGGGGGAACTGGCGCATTGGGATGCTGCTCACAGCCGGCTGGCCCGCGACACTGCGAGTGCGCGGCCACGATGCGGAACTCGACGTTCAGGCTCCGTGCGACTACAGCTGCCTGTTGTGCTGTCACGCAGGCGCTGATCAGAGCATGCGCTGCGCAGTCCCGGCACACCGGCGGCCTGCCGCTAGGTAGCTGTCCGAGTAAGCAGGAAAGCTGCAGCTCGCGCCATGGCGGCGTTTCGGCCGAACCGTTGGCCGAGCGATGACGTCCTGGCGCGGCCTAAAATGCGAGGGCGTGGGGCAGCCACGGCGGATCAGGGCTTCGACAACGGTGCGACGAGCGAGCGGCCGGTTCCCGCTCAGCCTGCGAGGTCGCATCCGCACCGCTGCGTCGTATGGTCGCTCGGATGGGCGTGGAACCGCAGCGAGTATGCGGGCCATGGCGGTTCGTATCAGGGCATGAGAGCGCGGGGTGACGACACCTTCACGTTCCAGCCTCGGGGCCTCTGGGCGTAAAGCGACAGGCTGCACTGACGCGCGGCGCAGCTTCCGTGCCGATGCAGCGATCGTGACGGCAGCTTCGGAGCGGCTCCGCCACGCAGCGCACTCGCGTGGCTGAACGCCGGTGAGGCTGAAAGAGTCGAGGCCTGGCTATCAGGTCTACTTGGGCAGGGCCTCGACGTTACGGCAGGCCGGTCGTCGCGGGTAGGCGCGTGGATAGGGGCTCGGAGCCGGTCTCGGGGAGGCGAGATCCTGACTTGGGATGGATTTGCGGGTCGGCCGATGTCGCAAACTGTATGGCGTGGTCTCCCCGAATGGCCAACCCTCGGTAGCCCTCAAGGGTCCGAATGGGTCAGCGGGCGGAGAGGTAAATGAGTGGGGTGGGAGCGTGGAAGGTCTGCAGGACTGATGCCAGGCCCTCTTGGAGAGGGCGAGAATGCGCGCGCTCGGCCCGCTGCCCGCGCTGTCCGTCCGTGGTTTCCCGGGGTGAGCTCCTCGGTCACCGACATGAATGCCACCGGGGCGGCTCGGAAGTACCGCGTGAGATGGTGCGATCGAGTCACTCTCGGACAAACTGCGGTCTTGATAGGCGGGACTTGGGGCTGGCTAAGCACCGCCCGGGCCCTCGCGGGCCATGCGCCGTGTCCTGACTTCTAGTTGCCGAGTCCCTCCGGCTCGCGATGGGCGAGTGTGGCACACAGCGGCTTGGCACGGACATTTTTGGCCGTCCGATCTTCCTTTTAGCGCTCCATCTCTTTGAGTGGGCGAACTGTCCTGGAGGGACGCTACTCCCATGGAAAAATCGGTGCCTTCCTGTTGATCGGGCCTATGCACCACGATCCACGGCCCAATTAACCAATCTCAGTCAACTCTCGCCTCTCGCCTCTCCTTCCCCGACTTTTTTTTGAAGCTAAAACGCCATTTGGCTCTTTAATCACTTGGCGCTAGCATGTCTGACCGTAAAGAATCAGCCAGCCATCCAGGGATTGTCTCATACAAAATCTGAGGAGAAGAAAGTTCTAAAGATAGTCTAGCTACCCGGTGAGCCACCTTATTACAAAGCCGGTTGGCAAACCGTAGCTTAAATCCCTGGAAAAAGGTGCTCAATACTTCAATCTCTTTCAAGAGATGATAACATGACGATTTCTGCGGTGACTCCCACAGCCGTATAATCTCCTGGCAATCTGTTTGGACTTCAACTTGATTGAGTCCCATATCATATGCCATGGACAGTCCGTCTCTGCATGCAAGCAGTTCAAGTGTTAATGGATCAATTATCCCCTCATACCTTGAGCCTCCTGCTCTAAGAAAGAATCCATGATGATCACGGGCAACAAAGCCCGTTCCTCCTCGCATCCGTGCCGAGTGTGTAGCTCCATCCGTATTGATCTTGACCCAACCCTCGTCTGGTGGCAACCACCGAGGGGGACAGACAGGCTGGTCCTTCACACTAACAGGGAACCTCTAGCGCTCGCACTATTTCTTCTATGACGATCATTGATTGCGACGGCTGATACACTTGTTCACCATGCGTGTATCTATTTCTTGAGTTCCACACCGCCCACATCACCGCAATTATAATAGCAGCATCCTCTTGCTTAAACAGCACATGATCGATCAGGTCCCTTGACCATGTCATCGGGTGTAGCCTTGGGATACGAAGCGCTCCGCCGCCTCCCAGAACCATACCGCGTGGTCACACTCCACCAGTGAGTGAAACAGAGTTTCATTTTCATGTCCACACATGGGACAGTTTGGCGTTTGCTTGATATGGCGTCGTCGAAGCTCCTCATAGTTTGGTAGAAAGCCTTTAAGCACTCGCCACCAGAACACACGAATCTTAGGAAGCACATTCAGCTTCCACAAAGCACGCCATACTCCTTCGTCGCCAGAAGATGAACCTACCACTGTCGACAGCTGAAGTTTAGCTTGCATCGTTTGCCGGTAGGCTGAACGGACTGTGAAAATGCCAGACTTCTCCCAGGCCCATGCCCATATATCTGAACCTCCTCTTCTCGGTCTAGGCATGGCCAAAATCGCATCCGCATCCGGGGAAAAAAATAGACTTCGGATGTTATCTACATCCCATTGGTTTGTCTCCAGATCAATCAAATCAGCCACTAGCTGAATAGAATTTGGCTTGAGCGCACCCATTGGAGTCATGGACATCGAGCCCTCTATCCAATGGTCATGCCACACTTCGGTTGTGGATCCATCTCCAACTCTACGAATTAGTCCTTTCTTGAGCATCTCCCTCCCTACAATTATAGCCCTCCATGTTTTAGTTGCACTCTTTGGACAACTTGTTGGGGAACGTAGCAGAAATTCAAATCACCGGAGATCCTAGTGCCGAATGGACGACACCTCCGCATTCAACACACGTACAACCCAATGACGTCTCCCATGCCTTGATCCAACAAGGAGAGAGGGAGAGGTTGAGGAAGACTCCGTCCAGTAGCAGCACAACGGCGTGGTGGTGGTGGAGGAGCGTGGCAATCCTGCAAGGCTTCGCCAAGCACCGCGGGAGAGGAGGAGTACTTGAGAGAGGGGGAGGGCTGCGCCAGAACTTGTGGTGCGGCTGCCCTCCCACCCCCCACATATATATAGGGGCAAGGGAGAGGGGGGCCGACCCCTTCAGATCCAATCTGAGAAGGGGGCGGCGGCCAAGGGGGGGGAGGAGTGCCTCCCAAGTCAAGTGGAGGCCCTCCCCCTTTAGGGTTTTCTCCTCCCATGCGCATGGGCCTTGGGGGCTGGTGCCCTGGCCCATTAAGGCTAGGCGCCCCTACAGCCCATGCTACTGTATTGGACGTGGTGGAACAATTTCCGGACCTCCGGACCCCTCCGAATCCTCCGAACCTTCAGAAGCTTCCGGTACAATCTGAAAAACCCGAACTTTTTCCGGAACCCGAACAACAACTTTCCATATATAAATCTTTACCTCCGGACCATTCCGGAACTCCTCGTGACGTCCGGGATCTCATCCGGGACTCCAAACAACATTCGGTAACCACATACAAACTTCCTTTATAACCCTAGCGTCATCGAACCTTAAGTGTGTAGACTCTACGGGTTCGGGAGACATGTAGACATGACCGAGACGTTCTCCGGTCAATAACCAACAGCGGGATCTGGATACCCATGTTGGCTCCCACATGTTCCACGATGATCTCATCGAATGAACCACGATGTCAAGGACTCAATCGATCCCGTATACAATTCCCTTTGTCTAATGGTATTGTACTTGCCCGAGATTCGATCGTCGGTATACCGATACCTTGTTCAATCTCGTTACCGGCAAGTATCTTTACTCGTTCCGTAACACATCATCCCGTGATCAACCCCTTGGTCACATTGTGCACATTATGATGATGTCCTACCGAGTGGGCCCAGAGATACCTCTCCGTTTACGGAGTGACAAATCCAGTCTTGATTCATGCCAACCCAATGATATACTTTCGAGATACCTGTAGTGCACCTTTATAGCCACCCGATTCGTTGTGACGTTTGGTACACCCAAAGCATTCCTATGGTATCCGGGAGTTGCACAATCTCATGGTCTAAGGAAATGATACTTGACATTAGAAAAGCTTTAGCATACGAACTACGATCTTTGTGCTAGGCTTAGGATTGGGTCTTGTCCATCACATCATTCTGCTAATGATGTGATCCCGTTGTCAACGACATCCAATGTCCATGGTCAGGAAACTGTAACCATCTATTGATCAACGAGCTAGTCAACTAGAGGCTTACTAGGGACATGGTGTTGTCTATGTACCCACACATGTATTTGAGTTTCCTATCAATACAATTATAGCATGAATAATAAACGATTATCATGAACAAGGAAATATAATAATAACTAATTTATTATTGCCTCTAGGGCATATTTACAACAGTCTCCCACTTGCACTAGAGTCAATAATCTAGTTCACATCGCCATGTGATTAACACTCACAGGTCACATCGCCATGTGACCAACATCCAAAGAGTTTACTAGTGTCATTAAACTAGTTCACATCATCATGTGATTAAGACTCAATGAGTTCTGGGGTTTGATCATGTTTTGCTTGTGAGAGAGGTTTTAGTCAACGGGCCTGCAACATTCAGATCCGTATGTACTTCACAAATCTCTAGGTCATATTGTAAATGCTGCTTCCACGCTCCACTTGGAGCTCTTCGAAATGGTTGCTCCACTATACGTATCCGGTTTGCTACTCAGAGTCATTCGGATAGGTGTTAAAGCTTGCATCGACGTAACCCTTTATGCCGAACTCTTTATCACCTCCATAATCGAGAAACATGTCCTTATTTACTCCAAGGACAATTTTTTTTGACCGCTGTCCAATGATCCATTCCTGGATCATTCTTGTACCCCTTGACTGACTCATGGCAAGGCACACTTCTGGTGCGGTACACATCATAGCATACTATAGAGCCTACGTCTGAAGCATAGGGGACGACCTTCGTCCTTTCTCTCTATTCTGTTGTGGTCGAGCTTTAAGTCTTAACTTCATACATTACAACTCAGGCAAGAACTCCTTCTTTGACTGATCCATCTTGAACACCTTCAAGATCATGTCGAGGTATATGCTCATTTGAAAGTACCATTAAGAGGTTTTTGATCTATCCTCATAGATCTTGATGCTCAATGTTCAAGTAGCTTAAACCAAGTTTTCACTTGAAAAACACTTTTCAAATAACCCTATATGCTTTACAGAAAATTCTACATCATTTCTGATCAACAATATGTCAACAACATATACTCATCAGAAATTCTATAGTGCTCCCACTCACTTCTTTGGAAATACAAGTTTCTCATAAATTTGTATAAACCCAAAATCTTTGATCATCTTATCAAAGTACATATTCCAACTCCGAGATGCTTACTCCAGTCCATGGAAGGATCACTGGAGCTAGCATACCTTTTAGCATCCTTAGGATCGACAAAACCTTTCTGATTGTATCACATACAACCTTTGCTTACGAAAACTGGTAAGGAAACTCGTTTTGACATCCATCTGCCAGATTTCGTAAATGCAGCTAATGCTAACATGATTCCGACGGACTTAAGCATCACTATGAATGAGAAAATCTCATTGTAGTCAACTCCTTGAACTTGTGAAAAAAACTCTTTGCCACAAGTCGAGCTTCATAGACGGTGGCATTACCATCCACGTCCGTCTTCTTCTTAAAGATCCATTTATCTCAATGGCTTGCCGATCATCGGGCAAGTCCACCAAAGTCCATGCTTTGTTCTGATACATGGATCCTATCTCGGATTTCATGGCTTCTAACCATTTGTCGGAATTTGGGCCCACCATTGCTTCTCCATAGCTCATAGGTTCATTGTTGTCTAGCAACATGACCTTCAAGACAAGATTACTGTATAACTCAAGCGATGCGCATCCTTGTCACCCTCACGAGTGCAGTAGTGACTTGATCCGAAGTTTCATGATCACTATCATAAGCTTCTACTTCAGTTGGTGTAGGTGCCACAGGAACAACTTCCTGTGCCCTGCTACACTCTAGTTGTAGTGACGGTTCAATGAACATATCAAGTCTCCACCATCCTCCCACTCAACTTTTCGAGACAAAATTTTCCTCAAGAAAGGACCCGATTCAAGAAACAATCCCTATTGCTTTCGGATCTCAATTAGGAGGTATACCCAACTGTTTTGGGTGTCCTATGAAGATGCATTTTATCCACTTTGGGTTCGAGCTTATCAACCTGAAACCTTTTCACATAAGCGTCGCAGCCCCAAACCTTTAAGAAATGACAGCTTTAGATTTCTTTAAACCATAGTTCATACGGTGTCATCTCAACGGAATTACGTGGTGCCCTATTTAAAGTGAATGTGGTTGTCTCTAATGCCTAACCCATAAACGATAGTGGTAATTCGATAAGAGACATCATGGTACGCACCATATCCAATAGGGTGCAACTATGATGTTCGGACACACCATCAAACTATGGTGTTCCAGGCGGTATTAATTGTAAAACAATCTCCACAATGTCTTAATTGTGTGCCAAACTTGTAACTCAGATACTCATCTCTATGATCATATCATAGACATTTCATCCTCTTGTCATGATGATCTTCAACTTCACTCTGAAATTACTTGAACCATCCAATAATTCAGACTTGTGTTTCATCAAGTAAATATACTTTACATCTACTCGAATCATCTGTGAAGTAAGAACATAACGATATTCACTGCATGCCTCAGCACTCATTGGACTGCACACATCAAAATGTGTTACTTCCAACAAGTTGCTATCTTGTTCCACTTTACTGAAAAACGAGGCTTTTTAGTCATCTTGCCCATGTGGTATGATTTGCATATCTCAAGTGATTCAAAAACAAGTGAGTCCAAACGATCCATCTGCATGGAGTTTCTTCATGCGTATACACCAATAGACATGGTTCGCATGTCTCAAACTTTTCAAAAACGAGTGAGTCCAAAGATCCATCAACATGGAGCTTCTTCATGCGTTTACACCAATATGACTTACATGGCGATTGCCACATGTAAGTGGTACTATCATTACTATCTTATATCTTTTTGGCATGAAAATGTGTATCACTACGATCGAGATTCAATAAACCATTCCTTTAGGTGCAAGACCATTGAAGGTATTATTCAAATAAATAGAGTAACCATTATTCTCCTTAAATGAATAACCGTATTGCGATAGACATAATCCAATCATGTCTATGCTCAACGCAAACACCAAATCTCGATGGTAGAGGGAGCGTGCGATGCTTGATTACATCAACCTTGGAAACACTTCCAACACATATCATCAGCTCACCTTTAGCTAGTCTCCGTTTATTCCGTAGCTTTTATTTCGAGTTACTAACACTTAGCAACCGAACCGGTATCTAATACCCTTGTGCTACTAGGAGTACTAGTAAAGTACACATTAACATAATGTATATCCAATATACTAATATCGACCTTGCCAGCCTTCTCATCTACCAAGTATCTAGGGTAATTCCGCTCCAGTGGTTGTTCCCCTTATTACAGAAGCACTTAGTCTCGGGTTTGGGTTCAACCTTGGGTTTCTTCACTAGAGCAGCAGCTGATTTGCCATTTCATGAAGTATCCCTTCTTGCCCTTGCCCTTCTTGAAACTAGTGGTTTCACCAACCATCAACAATTGATGCTCCTTCTTGATTTCTACCTTCGCGGTGTCAAACACCGTGAATACCTCAAGGATCATCATATCTATCCCTGATATGTTATAGCTCATCACGAAGTTCTAGCAGCTTGGTGGCAATGACATTGGAGAAACATCACTATCTCATCTGGAAGATCAACTCTCACTCGATTCAAGTGATTGTTGCACTCAGACAATCTGAGCACAAGCTCAACGATTGAGCTTTTCTCCCTTAGTTTGCAGGCTAAGAAAATCGTCGGAGGTCTCATACCTCTTGACGTGGGCACGAGCCTGAAATCCCAATTTCAGCCCTCGAAAACATCTCATATGTTCCGCGACGTTTCGAAAATGTCTTTGGTGCCTCAACTCTAAACCATTTAACTAAACTATCACATAGTTATCAAAACGTGTATGTCCGATGTTCGCAACATCCACAAACGACGTTTGGGGTTCAGCACACTGAGCGGTGCATTAAGGACATAAGCTTTCTACTGTCCGCATAATCGCTACTGCCAACTTTCAACTATATTTTCTCTAGGAACATATCTAAACAGTGGAACTAAAGCGCGAGCTTACGACATAATTTGCAAAGATCTTTTGACTATGTTCAGGATAATTAAGTTCATCTTATGAACTCCCACTCAGATAGACATCCCTCTAGTCATCTAAATGATTACATGATCCGAGTCAACTAGGCCGTGTTCGATCATCACGTGAGACGGACTAGTCATCGTCGGTGAACATCTTCATGTTGATCGTATCTACTATACGACTCATGCTCGACCTTTCGGTCTGTGTGTTCGAGGCCATGTCTGTACATGCTAGGCTCGTCAAGTTAACCCTAAGTGTTTTGCATGTGTAAAACTGTCTTACACCCGTTGTATGTGAGCGTAAGGATCTATCACACCCGATCATCACGTGGTGCTTGAAGCATTTAACTTTAGCAACGGTGCACGTTAGGGAGAACACTTCTTGAAATTGTTGTAAGGATCATCTTATTTACTACCGTCGTTCTAAGTAAACAATATGCATAAACATGATAAACATCACATGCAATCAAATAGTGACATGATATGGCCAATATCATTTTGCTCCTTTGATCTCCATCTTGGGGCTCCATGATCATCATCGTCACCGCATGACACCATGATCTCCATCATCATGATCTCCATCATCGTGTCTCCATGAAGTTGTCTCGCCAACTTATTACTTCTACTACTATGGCTACCGGTTAGCAATAAAGTAAAGTAATTACATGGCGTTGTTCAATGACACGCAGGTCATACAATAAATAAAGACAACTCCTATGGCTCCTGCCGGTTGTCATACTCATCGACATGTAAGTCGTGATTCCTATTACAAGAACATGATCAATCTCATACATCACATATCATTCATCACATTCTTCTTGGCCATATAACATCACATAGCATACCCTGCAAAAACAAGTTAGACGTCCTCTAATTGTTGTTGCATATTTTACGTGGCTGCTATGGGTTTCTAGCAAGAACGTTTCTTACCTACGCAAAACCACAACGTGATATGCCAATTGCTATTTACCCTTCATAAGGACCCTTTTCATCGAATCCGTTCCGACTAAAGTGGGAGAGACTGGCACCCGCTAGCCACCTTATGCACAAAGTGCATGTCAATCGGTGGAACCTGTCTCACGTAAGAGTACGTGTAAGGTCGGTCCGGGACGCTTCATCCCACAATACCGTCGAAACAAGATTCAACTAGTAACGGTAAGCATATTGAACAAAATCAACGCCCACAACTACTTTGTGTTCTACTCGTGCAAAGAATCTACGCAATAGACCTAGCTCTGATACCACTGTTGGGGAACGTAGCAGAAATTCAAAATTTTCCTACGTGTCACCAAGATCTATCTATGGAGAAACCAGCAACGAGGGGAAGGAGAGTGCATCTACATACCCTTGTAGATCGCTAAGCGGAAGCGTTCAAGAGAATGGGGTTGAAGGAGTCGTACTCGTCGTGATCCAAATCACCGGAGATCCTAGTGCCGAATGGACGACACCTCCGCATTCAACACACGTACAACCCAATGACGTCTCCCATGCATTGATCCAACAAGGAGAGAGGGAGAGGTTGAGGAAGACTCCGTCCAGTAGCAGCACAACGGCGTGGTGGTGGTGGAGGAGCGTGGCAATCCTGCAAGGCTTCGCCAAGCACCGCGGGAGAGGAGGAGTACTTGAGAGAGGGGGAGGGCTGCGCCAGAACTTGTGGTGCGGCTGCCCTCCCACCCCCCACATATATATAGGTGCAAGGGAGAGGGGGGCCGACCCCTTCAGATCTAATCTGAGAAGGGGGCGGCGGCCAAGGGGGGGAGGAGTGCCTCCCAAGTCAAGTGGAGGCCCTCCCCCTTTAGGGTTTTCTCCTCCCATGCGCATGGGCCTTGGGGGGGCTGGTGCCCCTGGCCCATTAAGGCTAGGGCGCCCCCCTACAGCCCATGCTACTGTATTGGACGTGGTGGAACAATTTCCGGACCTCCGGACCCCTCCGGAATCCTCCAGAACCTTCTGGAAGCTTCCCGGTACAATATCAAAAAAACCCGAACTTTTTTCGGAACCCGAACAACAACTTTCCATATATAAATCTTTACCTCCGGACCATTCCGGAACTCCTTGTGACGTCCGGGATCTCATCCGGGACTCCGAACAACATTCGGTAACCACATACAAACTTCCTTTATAACCCTAGCATCATCGAACCTTAAGTGTGTAGACTCTACGGGTTCGGGAGACATGTAGACATGACCGAGACGTTCTCCGGTCAATAACCAACAGCGGGATCTGGATACCCATGTTGGCTCCCACATGTTCCACGATGATCTCATCGAATGAACCACGATGTCAAGGACTCAATCGATCCCGTATACAATTCCCTTTGTCTAACGGTATTGTACTTGCCCGAGATTCGATCGTCGGTATACCGATACCTTGTTCAATCTCGTTACGGCAAGTATCTTTACTCGTTCCGTAACACATCATCCGTGATCAACCCCTTGGTCACATTGTGCACATTATGATGATGTCCTACCGAGTGGGCCCAGAGATACCTCTCCGTTTACGGAGTGACAAATCCCATCTTGATTCGTGCCAACCCAACAGATACTTTCGGAGATACCTAGTGCACCTTTATAGCCACCCGATTCGTTCGACGTTTGTACACCCAAAGCATTCCTACGGTATCCGGGAGTTGCACAATCTCATGGTCTAAGGAAATGATACTTGACATTAGAAAAGCTTTAGCATACGAACTACGATCTTTGTGCTAGGCTTAGGATTGGGTCTTGTCCATCACATCATTCTGCTAATGATGTGATCCCGTTGTCAACGACATCCAATGTCCATGGTCAGGAAACCGTAACCATCTATTGATCAACGAGCTAGTCAACTAGAGGCTTACTAGGGACATGGTGTTGTCTATGTACCCACACATGTATTTGAGTTTCCTATCAATACAATTATAGCATGAATAATAAACGATTATCATGAACAAGGAAATATAATAATAACTAATTTATTATTGCCTCTAGGGCATATTTCCAACACAACTCGCAGTTAGGAACCCCTCATTTGGGAAATATCTTCCCTTTAGAACACGGGCACACACGCTGTTTGGATTGTCAAGAATTCTCCAAGCTTGCTTGGCCAGCATAGCATCATTGAAAGTTTCAAAGTCCCGGAATCCGAGACCTCCTTTTGACTTTGCTACACACATCTTATCCCACGCCTGCCAGTGCATTCCCTTCTTATCAAGCGATCCAGCCCACCAATATTTTGACATGTTCGTCGTCAGTTTCTTGCATAGAACTTTTGTGAGTTTGAAACAACTCATAGAGAAGGCCTGTAAGGCTTGAACCACTGATTTCAGAAGGACTTCTTTTGCAGCACATGACATCTTCCTCTCACACCACCCTTGCACCTTCGACCTTGACCGCTTGTTAATGTGTTCAAAACTTTGCTCAGTAATCCTCCCCGCGGCCGTTGGAAGGCCAAGGTATTTCTATGACATTGCCTCCCTATGTATCTGGAGGGCGTTCTTGACACCCCTTTTAATGGATGCCCCACTGTTTGGGCTAAAATAAACCGAGCTCTTCATTTTGTTTGCACTTTGCCCTGAGCCCACACTGTACTGCTCCAAAATCTCACTTAACCTAGTAGCACTCCTCGAGTCAGCTTTCATGAAGATCAAGCAATCATCTGCAAAGAGGAGATGCGATATCCAAGGTGCCTAAGCACTCACTCGGATGCCCCTATCTATCCAGCCACCATTGTAGTTTAGGAGCATAGAGGAGAGACCCTCCCCACATAGAAGAAACAGATATGGCGATATCGGGTCTCCTTGGTGAAATCCTCTTGAAGGTAAAAAGGCTGGCAACAACTCACCGTTGACCTTCACTTGGAAGGTTACGGTGTTTACACATCTCATAATAAGAGAAATCCATCGTTCACGAAAACCCAGTTGGTGCATTATCCCTTCCAAATACGACCATTCCACTCGGTCATACGCCTTTATCATGTCAATCTTCACCGCACACCATCCTTGCTTCCCCCTCTTCCTTTTCATCGAATGTATGCATTCATAAGCCACTAGGATGTTGTCGGTAATCAATCGTCCCGGAACGAAAGCACTTTGCTCCTCTGCAATAATCTCATCAAGGATCTCTTTCAGACGGTTAGCAAGCACCTTCGAGCATATTTTATAGAGAACATTACACAGAGAAATTGGTCTATACTGAGTGATATTTTGCGGGTTTCTCACCTTTGGTATAAGAACAATAATTGTGCTGATCACTGTGTCCGGCATTTGTCCTCTATTTAAAAAACCTAGGACAGCCATAGTAACATCAGGCCCTATTAGCTCCCAATGTTTCTGGTAGAAGTCAGCGTGAAAGCCATCCCTTCCGGGCGCCTTTGAAGGCCCCATAGCAAAAACTGCAGCCCTCACTTCTTCCTCCTTGAACGGCCGCAACAATCGTTCATTCATGGGTTCTGTAATTTTATGTGGCACGTGGTGCAGAACTGCTTGAACATCCGTATGTTCTTGCGCCGTGTACAAGCTAGTATAAAACTGCTATACCTCTGCATGTATATCCTCCTTGGTCTCGCATATCGAACCATCCGCGGCTTGCAGGCTTCGTATATGATTCCTACTCTTGCGGGCAGCAGCACAAGCTTGGAAACAACCCGTGTTACGGTCACCCGCCTTAAGCCAGTCTGCTCTCGATCTTTGACGGGCCATGATTTCTTCCTTGTGCAGGAGATCAGAGAGCTGGCGGCATAGATCATTCTCCTTCTTGGTTGGTCCCCTAAACAGCGAGTTCAACCTTTCCGTTTCATACTCCTTACGAACTTTCTTTATCTTCCTTCTAACATCCCCAAAGTTCTTCGTTTTCCAGCCTGTAAGCTGAGTTTGCATGGTAGAAAGGGCCTCCTCTATGCCGTGCAAGCCCTGCAGACCCGCACCTTGGCGCCACCCTTGTAGCACGGTGGAATCATATGTGTCTTCCCTCTGCCAAGCTTCCTCATACATGAACGTGCGTGTATGTCTGTCCGTGGCCTCTGCCACCCTCTTCAAATTTATAGATAGCAAGCAGTGGTCAGATTTTGGGCTAATCACATGCTTGACAACCGATGCCGATTTCCACGACATCATTGCTGGGTTCATTAGAAACCTGTCGAGTCTTACTTTCACATTTGAGTCGCCATGCTGCATGTTATCCCAAGTGAAAGGGACTCCGTGGTACCCCAGGTCTTGCAACTCACAATCATCAAGACACTGACGGAAATCATCCATTTGCCATTCCGGCCGATCATGGGCTCCAAAGTATTCAGAACTATGTGTGATTTCATTGAAATCGCCTCCGCATAACCAAGGTGCATCGCTCTGAGCCTTGAGCTAACGTAACAAATTCCAGCTTTCCGCGCGTTCACTTCTTCTTGCTTTCGCGTAGAAGCCTGTAAACCGCCACACTTTATTGTCTCCACTTATGTTTTTCACCATTACATCAATATGTTGATCTGAGAAATTATTCAGAGTCACATCTACTTCTTTTGACCAAAACAAAGCCAAGCCGCCGCTCAGACCGGCGCTATTAACTGGGTAACAACCTTCAAAACCAAGCCTATTAGTAAGTTCACTAACTCTTCTCCCCTCGATCTTTGTCTCACACAGAAAGACTAGGGCGGGACCTTCCATCTTCACTAGATCGTAAAGCTCTCGAACTGTCTCCGGGTTCCCAAGCCCGCGACAGTTCCAAGATAAGCAATTCATTCCGAACCGTGGGGCTGCTGCACAGCCTCCGCGATAACATTTGCAGCCCCATCAACTGCCTTTTTCTTCTTGGAGTCGCGACTGTCATCTCTTGAGCCCGACGACTCGCTCTCCTCGTTCTGTTTCTTCTTGAGCACTATCTCACTGTCCTGCAGCAGTAGAGCGTTGCTACCCTGCCCATGTACATTCGTGTTATCCATATCAACTCGTCGATAGACCGTGTTTGGGCCTCGCCCTCCCCAGTTTCCTCGACCATTCGACCCCCTGCCTCGAGCATTGAACTGGTAGACCGTTTGCTTCACCCTGCCCTCGGTTTGTTTTTGAGGTGAATTGACTTCCATCCCCGGTTCCACCTCCTCTTCTGTAGCATCTGATTCTTTCTGTCTCCCACCATTACCAGTGCCCTCTTGCTTGTAGGATGGAGCGCCACCCCAACCCCTGTTCTTGCTCATAGAGTGCCTCAAAGCCTCACGGTATGGTGGTCTCCCATATTCGTCCCTCCCCGCAGGAGTAGGACACACCAACTCTGCATGTCCCAACAACCCACAAGAGAAGCAAAAATAGGGCAAGTTTTTGTATTGGATGTCAAAAAACTCTGTTACTTTTGTCTTTGCTTTCTCCAATTGCACCCAACGCATCAAAGGTTCATCCACACGGATCCATGCTCTGAATCTCAAGCAGTCACCAAAAGCAAACCCTTTTTCATCCGCATCAAGGGTTATGACTTCTCCAACCATAGCTGCAATGCGTCTCGGCCATGGTGGACACAACAAGTTGAACGGAAGGTTGATCACCCGCACCCATACCTTAATCTTTTCAAACTTCAGCTCCGATGGACGCGATCTGATGTTAAACCTTTCCAAAACCACACAATGCTTTCCAACCATCCATGGACCCCCGTCGAAGATCCGATCACTGTCCCGCTTGTTCATGAAACTTGCCACAAAGACGTTCTCGCCCGACGGCCTGAAATTCAGTCCCCTTGGATTACCCCACGCGGGGCGCAGCGCATCTCCAATGGTATTCACATGAAGTATCTTCCTGTGCAACACCTTCCCGATCAAAGCATGGAGTTCATCTTCCCTCTGATCTTCCTCATCGTCAACTACTAGTAATTTTGTCTTCTCCTTCTCTGTCAGATCCAACCTATCCATCATCTCCTCCACTGACGCTGTCTCCGTCGTCTTCCCTCTCCTTCCTCCCGTGGCGCTCGACTCCGCCATCTACGCTTCGCCTCCGCCCCAAAACCCTTCTCCCGCGGCGCCGCCAAGGGTGGGTAGGGATGCAAGGATCCCCCCTTGATCACCCCGAGCAAGCAAGCTGCAAGGATCAGGGATCGCGGGCAGCTGGAGGTCAGCGATCAGCAAACCCTAGACTTGCGCCCCGAGATCGCCTCGTGCGCCACCTTGCCACTCGAAACCCTAGGAAAACGTTTCGGGGCTCAACACTTGTCATTATTTTTCCTCCCTCTCCCACCGACGTCTCCTCCTCCCCCGACTTGCTCCTCCCAAACCCTATCAGCCACCACCCGCTCCGGCACTGGCCACTCGCGCGTTTCTTCCTCTACTGCGCCGCCTCTACCTCGTCTCCGCTTGTACTCTGCAAGGGTGACTGGGTGGTGCCCGCGGACAAACCCCTCGCGCTCAACTAAGGTTGACCTCGAACGGCAGCGCCCCTCCCCCGACCTCAACCTCCAGTGACGGCGTCCACCATATGTAGCGCCGGCGGCTCCTCCAGATTTAGCGTCCACACAGCCGTGCCTTGCCTACATGTACAACTAGCCTTTCCCCGTACACAATATGCCTAGGCCAGAGACGGAGGTCATGCTTCAGATCCAAACACGGGAATCCCACAAGACAGGGCTATGATATGATTGGGACTTAGAATATCTCCTCTACGTGAGAGCTCTGAACATGATACAAGTCCATGTACAATGATCATATATGTATAATCACTTGTCCTAGGTATTCCAAATAAACTCAGATTTCTCCTATTTATTTAATGCATGGTTTAATTGTTGAGACAATAGCCAGAATGCCACTACGAGAAACCGAACTTGTAACCAACTAAAGTGTGCAGGTGAGCGTTGGGCGGTCCTAAATAAATTGAAGGTGGGTCCTGTAAGTTGGCACCAGCTCAGAAGGCATCAAATGGATTCATTAATATGACATGAAGGACAGAATACTAAGTGCAGGAGTTTTATACATATGATGAAGGCATTGATCGCAAGAGAAATGGTTGGTGAGCTTCAGGATACAGATGCAACCAAGAGCCAATGGGTATTTCCCCAAAGACCACATGCTTCTTTTGGACGTGTTTGGATCCCTAGATCATTAGTGTAAGCAGGACAGACGTTGTTCATTTTTCACATACACACTTACAAAACACAAGGGAAATGGGCTTGTGTTCAACTTAACACGGGTGGAAAATGTTAAGGTCTTTTTTTAGAGTTAATTTCATTTTTTACCCTTGAAATTGATGTCTGTGAGAGGTAGCATCTCAAATATGTATTTTGCCCGATTTTAACCCCTAATTTAAAGATTCCTTCCACATTTTGCCCGTGACACCGAATACCCCCAATTTATTGTTCACCATAGGTTTGATGCTGATTTGGCATGCTGGTGGTTTTTTCTTCTGGTTTTTATTTGGTAATTTTCCTTGATAAAGCCGGTTCACTGCAATTAGGCAGAGCAGAGCAGAGCAACCCCTCTCCTCCTTCCTCCTTCCTCTCATGGTCTAGGTCCAGACTCACCCACGCCACCCCGAACTCGCCCCCATGCGCGGCAGATCCAGCTGCCGCGCCCCAGCAATCATAGGCTCGTAGCCTTCTTGGATTTGGCATGCAACTGGTATTTCTCCTTAGCAGACGCTTATCTTCTTGATTGTTCCCTTTTCTCTTAAGCCTTGCCCGCTGTTTCGCCAGATTAATCATGAAGATGCTAGCAGTCAGACTGAGCCTTCGAATGCGAGAGTTGGTTTTGCCGTGCCATCACGCGTTCATCAAAGGGCGTTCCATACAAGACAGTTACACTTACGTTAGGGGGACTGGCTAAAACTTTCAAACAACAGAACACACCCGCATCTGGTGTTTATTTTAATAGACATTCGGCAACACATATATTGTGTTTATTTTATGTTCTATTCCAAAACAAGTTAACCGTTTTCCTGTGCTAAGGAATTTACCTCTCAACTTTATCCAGAGCATCCAAGTCCTTGCGTATATCCTTCATACTCTGGTCAAACTCTGTGCTCACTAGACCATGAAGACGCGCGTTGCCACGCCCGTCCATATTCACTAAGGAGCAATAGAAATATTTGAGAAAATCTAAACAGTTTAAACATCTGGGATTTAAACAGTTCAAGTTACAACATGACCGTGAATGCACACGCAAAGCATACACAGGTAATGAAAATTTGGGAAGGTTACAATATTTTAATAGCATGGCCCATGATAAGTGAAATATGAGGGCTTACAACAGGAAAGCAAAATACTACTCCATTACCTGAGGGGCATAATATCGCTAGAAATCAAAGCATAAATTGGTGAGGAAGTGCGCCAAGTGCAAAGGAGCACAGACATCATTTGTACATCTTTGATGTGTTCCCACGGCTTTCTCGAAATAACCTTGGCATTATATCATAATCAAAAACATTATTTACATCAAGTCTAAGTAAACTTATAAAGCTTGCATTAGGTTAGTAGGACAAAGTTTGTCAAAAAACAGATCACACTATCTCTCTCTACAAAAAGTTTGAGATCACAAAATACAATTTTTATGATCTTAAGATATTATCAGGTGCAGCCCACTCTTAGGTTGTAATCAACTAAACATAGAACATGTCTTCAGCTGGTGCACCATATGAACATGAAAAGAAAACTGATGAAATATTTACTGCCATTAACTGTCCTCCATGAAACATCAGTCGGAAGTCATATGTTATAGAAGGTATACATGAAAAAAGGCGAACTTTACTGTGCACAGCCTGTCAGGAATTATCTAGCAAACTTATATATGTAGTTGCCCTGCAGACTAACATGGCAGGTGGAGATATTATGATATAAAGGGTTCTCGGCTAAACATAGAAGTCGGAGATATTTTGAGTTTACAAAAATGCAAAGGATGGGAGTTGACAAAGAAGAGGTTGATCTTGATAGATTGGTGCTGAGATGGATACCTGGAAATGCAAAGTAACATGAAGCCCTTATAAACAGATGCTTAGGTATGCCATAATAAATTCTAAATTCTCCTATTTTCAATAGTAAAAGTTTTGGAGTTAGATATTCCGTACTTCCTCTGTAAAGAAATATAAGACCATTTAGATCACTACTTTACGGGGGCAGCACTCAAGAACATAATGAACTGAATTTATGATTTGACATGCCTGGAGTGCTCAATGAGAAGGGTAGAAATCATCGAGATTAGTGGAGGAAAACCGAGATAACTCGATCAAAACATGGAAACCATGAGAGTGGCAATGTCTTCCTACTTCTATGCCAAAGTACGGCGGCTTTATATCATGCACATGGTGTAAGATGAATTAACAAAACGTAGCATCCTTGAAAAGGTTCAACTACACGTGGTCTCTTTGCATCACCCAACAGTAGTAGAGAAGCAGTAATAAAATTACTAAGTAACAAAATTAATTAGTGGCATATACCGGCATTCGCCAGATGCAATAAGGCACCACCTTGACCGTCGGATCATCAAATTCCAACATCCACATAATGGTTGCTCCATCGTGTGTGATTGTAACATCTATAATATCATCCACCAGCATCTTTAAGTCAGTTCTCTGCACTCCAACAAGGTTTTCTTTTCAAAAATGTTGGGGTTGCAGAATCTGTCCAGCATCATAATCCCGATAACACCACAAAAAAGGACACTAAAAGAACGACATCTGGTTGCAAAATTCACCAGATTTCGCAAGAGCTCCACATGAAACAGTTGGATTCTGATATTAAATTAGTTGTGTAGTACCTCGTTGATCTCTCGCATGACGTGTGAAGGGAACATGAGTGCTTGTACCATGTTATCTGTAGTTTCCGAAAACAAGTTATCATCAATATGAAAGATCATACGGCAACAATTAATCACAAACCTTAGGTCGATCAGGAGCTTGGGCGTGTATTTGTTGATGGAGACAACGACGCGCCAACCCATAATGTCCTCCTCGTCCTTGCAGACCCTGAACCGAACCCATATATAGATGATGCAAATGTTTTCCTCAAGTTAGTTTAGTAGAATAGTGCAACTTGCAAAAAAGGAAAAAAGTAGCAGAACAATGGAGCATGGCTTACTGCCATTGGACTCTGTAGAAGCCGTCGGGATGTCGATGTAGTGGAGTGGCGCCCATTGGTGGTACCTGATGTGACCAAGTATCTCAGGCTGGTCAGTTTGCCGCCGTCGCGACAACTCCTTCATTGCTACCACCATGGCATCGCTCACTCGCTCAGCCTTGTAGACAATCAGTCATTCACTCACAATTCTTCACATTGCCAACATGTTTTACAAATTGGTAAAAGGTCAAGAAACATAGTTTAGGAATTGGTAAGAAATCAGGAGAGGTTGACGAATGTGTAGAAGCGATGAGTGATTTGGCGATCATGGTGGCCTCTAGCATGTAGACTTCACAACTATCGGTTGCTATTCTCATGCCCGCCATCGCCAACGCACTGTGGATGGGGAGGGTGAGCTAGCGAGCCAAGTCCTTCGGCGCCATGAAGGTAGAATTTTTAACGCACTGTGGATGCGGCGGAAGAATAGAGGGCGAGTGAAGAGCACCTATACGGAGGCAGACGCGCAGAGGAAGCTCGCCGATGGGACGGAGGACGGCGGCGACGCATCGCAGAGAAGGAACGGCGGCGGCGCATCACAGACCGAGGAATAGGAAACGAGCAGTTCGGTGCGGGGTAGTGGGATAGCGCTGCTATGACCTGGCCCGTGCCAGTGTCCTCCGACTGGATGTGGGCTTTGCGGCCCAATTACAGACAGAAAGGGAGCTCGTTCTGTGGAGTAGCGGCCCGCGAAACGGTGCATGCAGCGCGTGAACGCCCTCGGGTCGACTGAGCTGATCTACAACGTACGGTAGAGAGATCCAACGGCTGAGAGACTCAAAACCCCGTGGAGGCTCGTAGGTAGCTGAGTCTTACTGTTTAGTAATAATAACTAGTAAGCTTGCACGTGCAATGCACGTACCACATGGTATAAAATTGTTGTCTTATTCATCTACTTATGACTTACTCACTTCGTTCCTAAATATATGTCTTTTTAGAGATTCCACTATAGAGACTATATTTAGATGTATATAGACGCCTTTTAGAGTATATGTTCACTTATTTTGCTCCATATGTAGTCTATAGTGGAATCTCTTAAAAGAATTATATTTAGGAACGGAGGGAGTATGAGGCAATATATATATATATATATATATATATATATATATATATATATATATATATATATATATATATATATATATATATATATAACAACAATTACAAAGATTATATTTTGGTAAGATTTTTGAACCTCTCTAGTTGCAAATTGTTTTCTCATTCATCTAGTTATGAGTATGAGGTAACAATTATTACAAAAGACAAACACCAGACCATGATAATACAGATTGTCAAAACTCGCAGTTAGGCCATCATAATCAGTACAACAGCAGTGTAGCACAACAAAAAGATTCTGCATAAAATCCATAAGTCATGTATAGAAAAGGCTTTAAGCACAGACCCAAGCATAACAACCAACAATCAATTTAAACTACAGTTGAGTTACCTCCTTAACAATCTTCCCATTGTTTTTAAATATTAAGAGATGCACCAAAGTCAGCGAGCTTTGAATCAACGCCATGTTCTAGTATAAAAACAAAGAAACCGAGCAACCTGCTAGGAACAGAAACCGACCAGATCGCAAAAAAAAGGCAAGCTTCACACCATAAGAACCGAGCAACCCCACCCGCATGTCTAGTGAAACCGGCATTACAAAACATAAAACAACAAGTTTGGGATTAAACAAAGGGAGATAAAAGGGGAGTCAACAAGGCATGGATGAACCAATGAAAGAAATATAAGTGCTTCGGCACATCAACAAGTTTGTCCTACAAATTAACAAATCATTTAACTATCACTAAAACAAAGAATCTGGATTTCTTTAAAATGAACCGTTTGTGAGTAGCAGAATGGGCAGTAAGAAATGTGGTTGATATGAGCAATCAAGTAAAGCATGACCTTGGATTGTAGCTGAGAAAATTAAGGGAATAACTCTCTATTCATTGACTTCTTTCCTTGCAGAACTAACCAAAAGGTATAACTGATTGTTCTTACATGTGACGCGGTCAATGCCGACAAATGCAAAAGGAAAACTATTTTATACATGAACTGATGCAGATAACATAGCATGTTTGAAACAAAATTGTGTTTCTAATAGATGAGAAGGAGTAGGCCTTATTATGGAGGTTGTAACTTCTAAGAAATAAAGTCGAACTGAACCAAGCCTATAAACAATCAGAATTGGAGATCGTAAACTATCCCATAAAAAAATGCTAGTTATTGATAGAAGGATTGAACTAAAAATGATTCACATCTTCCAAAAGTTCAAATCTTATAGATAAACAAAAGTAGAAACACAAAGGCCAAAATAGGCGGTCAATTCTACCCATGCAAGCAAGTTGTTTATATTTAGGATGCCTAGGCATGATGTTTTTGTAACCATGTATATTAATAGCAAGAAGGTGCCATAAGATTTATAAACAACAAGGAAATTAAGCAAATCAATTAGGTGCATCCCATCCCGTCAACACATATTATATCATGTATGTACTTCACTTGTGATAATAGTTAAGTTCAATGGGGGAAACTTAAACTGCAAATACAACTCAAAATCCAATATGCCACGAATTTTCAAGATTACCAGTAGAATGTTGTCTACATATGGACAAAACAAAGTGAGTTTAGGGGCAAAATAACTGGTGTTCTTATACATTTATGAATTTTGACCGTTTGGCAGAGTTATCTGGTCCCCGTTGGACATCATAGGTGAAAATCAAGTGAACCTTCTCCTTCTTGCCGTTGTTACGAGCGTAAGCACAGACCGTGCATGTGTAGAGGAGGAAACCATGCTGCCTCGGCCTAGGTGGAACTGCCCTTAGTTCCACTTCCGGTTGAGACAAGCAATTCCATTTGTCACGCTTAATATAGTGCCACTGATCCTGTTGTTGTGGTTGCACGCACATCTACAACTGTAACGCTTGGAAAAAGTAAAATATAAATATTGAGGGATCCTTCATCCACGATGGGTATGCGTTTCATTCTACTTCCTAAATATGTACTGTATTTCTGTTTTTAAGTCAGGTTTACTGGAGCAGCCCCAAATTAGAGAACTAAAATACCATTTGACCATAACATAGCTTAAACGATTAGTGTGACGTACGCAAAAGCAAAAAAGAATGTAAATATGGACCTGAAGGAGGACGGATGAAACGATATGCCTCGTCTTGGACCCTGATGATTTACAACAACATTCATTCGAGTCCCGCCGTCGTCCACGCGAGGTGGCCAAATTCGTGCCTTGACGAGCTGGTCTGCGTCATACAGGAATGACGGGTGTCACGGCATTGTCCAGCCGCGAGGTTAACCAAAAATTAGTTGATTTCACTCTTCGCAGACCTATAGGTTCACAAAAAAGTTGAAAACATGTATGTGTTGGAAATATGCCCTAGAGGCAATAATAAAAGGATTATTATATTTCAATGTTCATGATAATTGTCTTTTGTTCATGCTATAAATGTATTATCCGGAAATCGTAATACACGTGTGAACACTTAGACCCAATGAGTCCCTAGTGAGCCTCTAGTTGACTAGCTCGTTGTGATCAATAGATAGTCATGGTTTCCTGACTATGGACATTGGATGTCGTTGATAACGGGATCACATCATTAGGAGAATGATGTGATGGACAAGACAATCATAAGCATAGCATAAAAGATCGGATAGTTCGTTTGCTAGAAGCTTTGCCAATGTCAAGTATCTATTCCTTCGACCATGAGATCGTGTAACTCCGGTCACCGTAGGAGTGCCTTGGGTGTATCAAACGTCACAACGTAACTGGGTGACTATAAAGGTGCATTACAGGTATCTCCGAAAGTATCTGTTGGGTTGACACGGATCGAGACTGGGATTTGTCACTCCGTATGACGGAGAGGTATCTCTGGGCCCACTCGGTAATGCATCATCATAATGAGCTCAATGTGACCAAGGTGTTGGCCACGGGATCATGCATTACGGTACGAGTAAAGTGACTTGCCAGGTAACGAGACTGAACAAGGTATTGGGATACCGACGATCGAGTCTCGGGCAAGTAACGTACCGATTGACAAAGGGAATTGTATACAGGGTTTGATCGAATCCTCGACATCGTGGTTCAACCGATGAAATCATCGAGGAGCATGTGGGAGCCAACATGGATATCCAGACCCCGCTGTTGGTTATTGCCCGAGAGTCGTCTCGGTCATGTCTGCGTGTCTCCCGAACCCGTAGGGTCTACACACTTAAGGTTCGGTGACGCTAGGGTTTGTAGGAAGTCAAGTATGTGACCACGAATGTTGTTGAGTCCGGATGAGATCCCGGACGTCACGAGGAGTTCGGAAGGGTCCGGAGGTAAAGAATAATATATAGGAAGTGGTGTTTGACCATCGGGAAAGTTTGGGGTTTCGGTAAAATCTGGGACCACCGGAAGGTCCTGGGTCCACCGGTGGGGCCACCTATCCGGAGGGCCCCATGGGCGAGAGGGAAGGAACCAGCCCACAGGGGCTGGTGCGCCCCTAGGCCCACCCCTGCGCCTAGGGTTGAAACCCTAGGGGTGGGGCGCCCACCGGCAGGGGCACTCCACCCCTTGCCGCCGCCCCCGGAGATTGGATCTCGGGGCCGCCACCTGGGGCCTATATAAAGGGGGAGGGAGGGGCTGCTGTACACAACTCCCAAGGCGCAGCCCCTCCCCTCCCCAACACATCTCCTCCTCCGTAGAGCTCAGCGAAGCCCTGTCGGAGTACTACTTCTCCACCATCATCACGCCGTCGTGCTGCCGGTGGAGCTGTCTTCCTCAACCTCTCCTTCCCCCTTGCTGGATCAACAAGGAGGAGACGTCGATCGTCCCGTACGTGTGTTGAACGCGGAGGTGCTGTCCGTTCAGCACTTGGCATCGGTGATCTGAATCACGTTCGAGTACGACTCCATCATCACCTTGCAAGCTTCCGCACGCGATCTACAAGTGGTATGTAGATGCAAACTCTCTCCCGTTACTCGTTGCTTAGATGAACTCATAGATGGATCTTGGTGAAGCCGTAGGAAAAATTTTAATTTTCTGCAACGTTCCCCAACAGTATGTTCACAAAAAAGTAGTTGATTCCACTCTTTGCAAACCTGTTGGTTAACAAACCCGTAGATGATCCGACCCCCGTATTACCTCTTCTTCCGAATCTGTCAAAAAATGGCATTAATCTCATATGTTGTAGCTCTGCTAGGTATGACAAACCTGGAGATGATCCCACCCCCGTACTGTAGCTCTTGTTCTGAATCTGTAAAAAAATGGACATTATCCTCACACGTTGTAGCTCTACTGGGGTATGGCATGCTTCAGAGCATAATATTACTCTAGGATTTAGTTGTACGTGCCAATCAAATCAATCGATAGGGAGGCTCACGACGGACGGCGTTGACGGCGAGATCGCGCGGCGTGGTGGATGGAACGGGTTTAACCAAGAATTCTACCTGCGCTCAAATGACATATATCAAGATGAGCATAAGTGCATAACCAACCAGGGTTCAAAACAATATGAAACAAGTAGTGCAGGGAATATGCTACACAAAGTTAATAACACAACAAAGTATAGCATGAGATATCTCATCTCATGTACGCATGTATCTATGTCCTATCAGGATCAAGCCATACATTGAGCAGAAATTATGAGTTGTGACTTGGTCACACCAATGCTAATTAAGTAAATCAGACGGAAACAACAGTGGAGGAACGTGTATTTTACACCAACGTCTTAACTTTGTCTTGCAAATAAAACGAATAACTTTGCCCAAAAATACAAGCAAATCCAAAACAGTGTCTTGTATTTAGATACTGCAATTGAGCACTAACCATGAATTTCCATAAGCCCCTCCTAATAAGGAAATAAGATCATCTTTGAATTTCATTAACACGTGATTTGCCATCCTTCAAATGCACCTCTAAGCTGCAGTACCAAGTCAAGAACTGAATCCCCCGCACAGGAACATCAATCCCACACAACAAGAGACATTAACCCCGACAACTACAAGGAAAAGTTAAATCCCGCAAAGAAACACACAATTTGAAGGCCATGTTTATCAATTACACGTATATGCTAAAAAAATAAAAATTGATAGAACTTAATAAAGAACCCAGTACATTAATATATAAGACGAAAGAATGGAGGGGGTAGACCAACCATTACATAGACGAAGAAATTGGATGTTGGGGACGTCTATTGCCGCGAGTCAATGGATCTAGGGGTGTCTAAGTGGAGGCAAAGCCAGGATGCCCTCCTAGATCAATGAAGAGGCAACGGCTGGCCTTGACAGAAACTTCAGCCCCACCAGGTAAGGAGGAGGCGGTGGCTCGCTTGAGGCGGCGACACCCGCTTCGTCGCTACTGAGGTGGGAGGCTGCGAGGCGAGGGGCAGCGCTGGGAGGCGGGAGGCGGGAGATGGCGGTGAGGGCCGTGAGCGGGGAGGCGACTATGCAGGAGACAGGGAGAGAGCGGGGGCGGGGCGGAAACATCGGCGATGAGCGACCGCAGCGGACAAGCGGTGGCGACGACGACGGCTGAGAGCAGGATTGGCGGTGGTGAAGGGTTTGGCGACAACTTGTGTGGCTTGGGGATGAGATCCACTAGGGCGTAAGACGGTTTTGCTGCGAAGCGGAGGTGTTGATCGGCCGTCGGTGTGAAGGGGCGGTGACGAGGCGTGAAGGTGGGGCGAGCAGCGGCGGGGCGTGGTCGAGAGGTTGGAGCGGCGACGGGGCGTGGTGGTTGGTTCGCGAGGCAGAGAGGCGTGCGAGAGAGGGGGCGTGCGAGAGGGAGGAGTGGGTCGAGCGGGCGAGCGAGAGAGGGGCGGGCGGTGGGGTACCGGGTTTTGGTTAGCGAGCAGAGTTTTTGGAAGTTAATAGATGGCATGGTGGGTAATTAAAGCGTAAAACACGTTTAGTATGCTGGAGGGATGTAGACCATCAGATTGCAGGTTTCGATGGATAGGATGATCTGGTTCTCCGCCCTCTCTTTCTTTTATAGTGGTAGTAGATAATGCGCTTTATTTCGTCACGCTGTTTGGCCAGCGTTTCATCATCAAAATAAAACACTTGTAACAGTGGTGAATTTAGGGGGGTGCCGTGGTTGCCATGGCACCCCCTATAGAATTGTAAAATATTTTTTCCTACATAAGTTAATGCTATTCTAAGACTTGTGTTAAGATTATAATGATGTTTAGATCAAATTGTACTATATGTAGTATAAATCTTGGCGGCCCCAGTGCAAAGGTTCTAGGTCCGCCACTGACTTGTAAGGCTTGGGTCCTTTGTGGGCTCCTCATAATTTCATCGGCCTGGTGCTCGCTGGTTCTATCCTCGGCATTGTAGCTCTCATTGCACTCTTTTAGACTTGACACGTATAATACGAAGTGGAGCACTGCTGAAATAAATAGCAGAAGGTGGTTCGGTTCCTTATGCCTCCCATTCATATCATCTTGCTCCAGTCAAACCCATCGTTCTTGGTATTTCTCTCTTTTTCTCACGGGTCTGCCACACGATATGTAGGGAGATTATTTACGGTACATCATACTACACAAAATAGTGGGTAGTATTTAGTTGATCCAATGGTCAGTATGAATCAGTCAAAATTTTGCTCTAGGGTACATTGGTAATGGGCGATGATAGGCACCGCTGCACCGGTGCAAATTTGGGCCAGACGCTGCGTAGCGAGCACCACCCACCCTCCCCCTCCCCGCGCGAGAAAACAACCGAGCTCGGAGCCCCGGCACACCGCCAGGATTCGCTGCCGCGCTGTGCTCGCAGAACCTCCTCCCCGCGCTCTCACTCCATGGAAACTTGTCGCACGGGGGCTCCCAGTCGTTGGCCAGATGCATAACTCCGCTCCTCCCCCTCCCCTACTGCAGATCAGCTCCCTCGACGAGGTTGGTCGGTCGATCGCCATGGCCAGTTGGTCACCTTCCAATTACAACACCCAGTGCACCTTCCGCATCGTGGGTTGCAGCTTCAAACTCTGTGGTTGCAGCAAAAAACAGAGAGACACCCCGTCGTCGAGGAAGAAAGCTGGTTCCAGCCCCGGTGTCCACTGCTGCTCTCGCCCAATTGAACCTTTTCAATGTAGGGTTGCAGCTTCCATGTAAACGGTTGCAGCTTTTTTTTCATTGGACAAAACGCCGGTTCTGGCAAAAAAATATGTGGTTATAGCAAAAATGACCGCCGGTTGCCTGCGAGTGGGTCGCGCGTGCGTGCGTGGACAAGACCAGCCGAAGGTACGGTCGGCCTGTCAGTGTGAAAGGTTTACAATTGATAATTCCCTATTAAGGGATATATTTGACCTTTCTTAGTTTATTTAATCATAATGATTAATCTTATTAACTAATCCGAGTAAATTGCATAAAACCACCACTTTGAGGGTTAGGTTTGCGAAAAACACTAGGATACGGTTTCTCTATAGAAAACATCGCGTCTTGCGTAATTGTTTTGCAAAAAGCATTGATCGGCGGACCAGGCCGTGTTAAGTGAGTTTATGACAGGTGGGACCTGTTTTTCGCCTACGTGGCACTCCATGCCGCCCCGACAGCTGTCAGACATCATTAGACGGCGCCGTTCGGTCTCGTCTATTTCCATCGCCGTATCTCCAGTGATGAAAACAGACGAGGCCGAACGGCGCCGTCTAACGCCGTCTGACGGCTGTCGAGACGGCCTGGAGTGCCACGTAGGTGAAAAACGGCTGTCGGGACAGCCTGGAGTGCCATGTAGGCAAAAAAACGGGCCCACCTGTCATAAACTCGCTTAACACGGCCCGATCCAACGATCAGTGCTTTTTGCAAAACAATTACGTAAGACGTGGTGTTTTCTGTAGAGAAATTGTATCCTATTTTTTTCGCAAACCTAACCCTCAAAGTGGTGGTTTTATACCATTTACTCTAAGTAATCCCATCCCGTCCGACGCGGTGTGCGTGTGTTCGACGAGATCGGATCAGTGTGTTCGCGAGCGTTTTTGTTTGCACCTCCAGCCGGCGGAATCAATATGTACATGTAATGTGTGCGTGCTTGGCCTTCAAAAGAACCCAACCAGTAGCCAGCTTGCTTGGGAGGCTAGCTTTCTATGTACGAGCTAGTTTCTCCACGATCAATCAACCTGTTTTTTTTCTCGGATAAAAGAGAGTTTTATTCCAAATTTATAGAGTTATAGTCAAGAGGCAATAGATCCTGAATACATGGGGGCCCTCTGTGTAGCCAAACAATTGTGCTATTTTCAGTATGGCTATATTTTGCCAAACAATCTGCAACTCTATTTTGGTCTCGGTGAACTTTTCTGAGGAATAAACTCTCGATCTTCCAGTAAAGACTTGATATCCAAAGCCAAGTGGCCATATGCAGAGTGATCCAGTGAATCTCCGGCAAATATAGAAAGAGCCGTAGACGAATCCGACTGCACAATTATAGGGAGGTCCGTGTGTTGGATTGCAAGGGCCATCCCTTGCATCATTGCATGTATTTCTGCTTCAAGAGCGTCATTGCAGTGGAACAAGAATCTGTAAGCTGCAAAAATGACACCTCCGTAATGTCTCCTCAATATCATACCTGCAGCTGCCGTGCCATCAAGCGCCAAAAATGGACCGTCCACTGACAGAGCTGTTTTGTTCTCCGGCGGTGCTAACCAAGATAGTATAGGTCTAGCAGGCCTCGACAACGGCATCTCCTCCTCAAAAACTAACGGCATCTTTCCCCGAAGAATCTCCTCAGACGAGTAGTTCTTAGCGCTGTACAGGGACCGCCAATAGCTCTGTAGAAATTCTACATAAATCTCAACTGGGACAACCTCCTTTCCATGGGAAACATCATTTCTAATTTGTCAAATTCTCCATATCAACAGAATTACCATGCTGCGTCTAGTGTCCGAGCAGCTCGCAAGTACAAGGAGAAGCCAATCAGGCCCTGTATCCACTAATTTTTCTTTCAGCGGCAGCGGCCAAACCCTTCTCATACGTTGCCACAGCAACAGTGCTAGACGTACGGAAAGTTACAGGGAGTTTACGGGGCTGATGGGCTGTGATTGGCATAGATTTAATTAGGAGGGCGGACCCACCAGTGAAAATGGGGGGGGGGCAATTAGATGAGGCCATGTTCTCTCCCTGTAAAGTTTTGTGTGATAAGTGTGCATGAAAACTGCTCTCCTCCTCAACTCCACACAACGTACATGTTGCACATGTACCTATGTGGCACTGAACTTTGTTTTTTCTGGTTGCTAGTGCTCCGGCAGCAGTTTTCCAATCAATAATCTTCATTTTTTTGTGAAACTTTAGCCTTCCAAATTAATCAACCTGCTTGTTCTCGTGTATAAGTGTCTCGCTTCGTACGAGCTGCTTTCTCCATGATCGCTTTGTACATGCATTCAATGGCACAGAAAAATTGCCTCGGGCGGACTTGCAATGTGTGTCTGGGTCTGCGCCAACATTCAGTTATTTCCCGGCAACGTCATAAGCTTCATGTTGCGAGCAATCAAGACCATTAATTTGACTTGTCGTGGTGCGGGCGGATGAGTCGATAGGGGATGAACCATCAACGAGCCAAGATCGGAGAAGCATAATTAGTTTCCTTGTATTACGTGAGTACCTGCGCTACGTGTCCAAGTAGCGTACTAGTCAAGTCCTTTGCGTTGGCTGAGTCCTTTTTTTTTTGAGGGGAACGCTGCTTAATTATTTAGTGCTCAAAGCCTCCATCAGAGGCCAGGTCCGAGCTTACAAAATCCGGCGCAACATGGCGCCAAATATGGCATAAAGAACTACAGCAACCCTCCCTAGCAAGTCTATGCGCGACTTTGTTGGCGGAATGGCGAACCCATCTAACTTTGTAATCTTGGAATTGGGCTAGCAGCCCCTTGATATCTTGGACAATCTGTCCACTCGCCGATAGATCTCTCTAATCGTTATTGATCTTCCCAACCGCTGACAGAGAGTCCATCTCGAGAACCACTTTCTGAACTTCGTTTTCTTGGGCAAGAAGAACCCCTCGGCGACACGCCTTGAGTTCCGCAAGTTCCGGATATTGTTAGGAATAATCTTGTACTCGATGCATTTCGGTTGTATGCGTGTGTGCGTGTGTGTGTGTTTTTTTTTTTTGCATGGTGCGTGTGTGTGTGTGTGTGTGTGTGTGTGTGTGTGTGTGTGTGTGTGTGTGTGTGTGTGTGTGTGTGTGTGTGTGTGTTTAGGTCGAGCCGGTGTGTCCCATGGCTCACAATCGTATGGCGATCGAGGGTTGTTGCAGGAGGCGCTAGCGATCGCGTGATGAAGACCGGATCGCCAGGACGACTGTGCGTGCACGAGGTGCCCGGGGTGAGCGAGCAGTCCGTGATCGCTAAGTCTGGCCAGCTACAAAATCGGCCGCATCGTTGGTTTGTCAGCGGGCAGCACGAGCGATGGATATGGACATGCATGTAGTGGTTCGTTAGTGCATGCATGCAGGTCGCTTGGAGTTGGTTAGCTAGGTGTGCGCGGCGGAGGCGTAGTGGCATGTGTGTCTGGCTACTTAAGCCATGTAACTCAGTCCATTGTTGTACGGTGTGGTGCCGAGCCAGTTTGAGCTTGAAAGAAAAAAAGAACCGCCGTTCGTCGGCGTGGCGTTCGTCGCCTGAAAAATCCAGTGTCCCCCTCTTTCTTCCACCTTCGTATGTCTGAGTGTGTTTGAGAGAGAGGTTCGTCCGGCGTTCGTGTCGCCGGAATCTACTCGGCGTTTGTCGCCGGACCGGGTTTGTCCCAACACCGGATCCGCAGCAACTGGGAAAAAATGGCTCGCTCCTGCCACGAACGAACCATGGTGGTCTCTGAGGACCGCTCCACCTCCTCCCGATCCACCTTGCTTGGCTAGGGCTCCGTCCGTGTTCACCTTGAACCATCCTTCATCAGGCTTCGTCCAATTTTCCGTGCTCCTCTGAACTTGTGGTCCTCTCGTAATTTCCTTGATAGCTTGCCATTCTTCATCTAGGCGAATAACTCTGTCTGCAATGAGCACAGGGTCTTCGATCTTGGTAGTTTCCCTTGCATTGTTTCTCGAGAGCCACAACTCATACCACGCCCGCATCACCACTCTCTTCTCTTCGTCTGAAGTTGTGCCAAGCCAGTCTAACACCCATAAGCGCATGCTCTGTACTCCCTCGACGTGCTTGGGCAGCTGCGGCATGGGCGTTGCTGATGCTCTTGATAGAGCTTTCCAGAACAGCATCGAATGTGAACATCGCCACATCCTGTGCGTGATCGTTTCCACTCTGCCACATGCGATGCAGAACACCCCAGGTTTGACATGTCGCCGTAGTAATTCATCACCAACGGCCAACCCATTTTTTAACATCCGCCAGCCATGTATTTTAACTTTGTTTGGGACATCCACGGCCCATAATTCCATCCAACTCTTATGATCCGCAACCGAGCTGGACGAGGAGGCCAGTGCCTTTCTCGCCGTCTTCAGGGTCATCCCCAGATGGTAGGCCGATCTCACGGTGAAGATCCCATTTCTGGTATAGTTCCAGGCCCGGAAGTCTTCTTTGCCAGCCCCCCCCCCCCCCCCCCCCACACACACACACTACTATCTGTCTAATATCTTGGGCATCAGACGGAGTGAACACTGCCTGCAGTTTTCCTTCGTCCCATGCCGTTTCGTCCTCCAAGAGTAAGTCAGCCACCTTGATCGTATTCGGTACGTAGTTTGCACCTAGAGGTGTCATGCTTCCATTGCAGGGTATCCAATTGTCATGCAACACGTTGATCTTCGTTCCCTCCCCCACCCGCCATACAATGCCGTGAGCTAGGAGATCTCGGCCATGCATCAAGCTTCTCCAAGTGTATGAGCACCCCTGTGGGCACCCAGCCGCCATGATATCCATATCCTGGAAATACGGAGCCTTAAGCACCTTTGCACATAGCGATGTAGGGCACATAAGCAATCGCCAAATCTGTTTTGCAAGTAGGGCCTAGTTGAACATCTCAAAGTCCCGGAAACCCATACCGCCTGCTTGCTTCCGAGTGCACATTTTGTCCCAAGCTACCCAATGGACTTTACGTTCACCGTTGGCTGCCCCCCACCAGAATTTTGAAGAGATAGATTTCGGTTTCCCGCACATCTTCTTGGAGAGTTGGAAGCAACTCATCGAATACGTCGGTGTGGCTTGCAACACAGACTTGACAAGAACCTCCCTTCACTACTAGGGAAAAGCCTAGCAGCAGCGCGGGTTTTAGGCCTATCAGTAGCGCGGGAAGGAGCACTACCGATAAGGTGCTACAGCTAAAGCTTAGCAATAGTGCGCCTAGATCCACGCTACTGCTAAATTGACTTAGTAGTAGCGTTTCTTCAGAACAGTGCTAGTGGCACTAGGGCAGAACCGGACAATAGCGCCGGTTCGTAAGACCCTTTAGTGCCGGTTACATAACCGGCACTAAATTGTGGTCACTAAAGCCCCCCCCCTTTAGTACCGGTTCAGCACGAACCGGTGCTAAAGGGCAACCACGTGGCACGAGCCAGCTCCGGGGGCCTTTAGTACCAGTTGGTAACACCAACCGGTACTATAAGGTTTGGTGGGCTTTTAGTTTTATGATTTCTTTTTCATTTAATTTTGTGTTTCCATTTTAATTTTTTTTCGTTTGCTGGTATTTTACGATACTACACATTGTACACGTTATATATATATATATATATATATATATATATATATATATATATATATATAAATAGAATTTCTAGTAGAACCAATCATCGAGTTCAACATGATTGTCATGATATTATAAGCGTTCATATATAACACCACAAAAGAAAATCACTTAAGTTCAGAACGAAGAACACAGACATGAAAGGACAAGTACTAATTAAGAGCAGCATGAAGAACTAGCTGAATCACTCCTCGTAGCTACTCTCTCTCTGGTAAAATAGCATAGAACATGTATAGCTCTCCTGATTGATCATACTGGAGCATGCCGATGAACCTGTCTCCTAATCGTGGGCTGCGCTTCTCATTACCGCCCCCTAGTACTTCTCTCCGATCATTAAAAAATTTCCTCCAATCTTTCACTATTAAGCATTCATCGCTTCTAGAAATCCTGAATGCATTCATGTGCAATGCAGGATATCTTGGCCATAAGCTAACAATTGACATCTGACCTTTAGTCTCGATTCCCTGAGGCACAACTGTCATCGGGAGTCCCTGTTGAAGAACATCGTATAGTACTTAATTAATATACTTAGCAATGAAAGTTTAGCAAAAAATATGTATGCAAAATATGCACTGAGGACAAATAGTAAATATCTTACCATCATTCCTAAATAGATGTGACCGTAGTTCAATACCATCACTATTGGTCGCACGTTTTGAGTACTAACATTTCTAAGTGCAGGAAGAAAATTTGTGTTGACAGTATGAAGATCCTCAAGCCATGAAACATAATGACTTATCTCCTCGCAGTTTAGTTCAGCTCCGGGACAATAGTAGGTCCTGTCTACCAAGCGCCGGACATGTTTGGTTGAATGGAGATAAGCTGTCAATAGAAATTAGTTGTCAGTTATTTTTGAAATAAGCAATATCAAAGACAAAAATATAGTTGAGAAGAACTCACATAATGGTAGAACTGGAGGCGTCCGCACATCGACCCATATGTCTCTATTACCTTCAATATCATCTTCCGGACGAATATGAAAGGTGATACCATACCAGGCTCAAATGCATAAGCCTTGCATAGTGCTTGCCAAGTTTTGCATTCAAAATAGGTGTACATGTGTGTATTGTATACTTTGACGTTGAAAGTATAACCATCATGCTCAGTTTTCAGGTAAGCTCTCTTTACCTCCATAGTTTCCATATCTTTGAAATCTATCTTATCCAAGACAAAAATTCTTGCATGGCAGGGGATGCGCTAGTAGAATAGTGAAAATTAAAAATTATAAGTCAGGCAAATGAAGCATATATAAGTCATGCTTAATTACGAAAACAGACTTGTCATTGTGACTTACTGTATCAAATTCGAAAGTCTCATCCAGCTTGATGCTGAATCGCCTACCATCAACAAGGAAATTTCTGTCGCACTGGCCGCGCTGGTCTTCACAGTATTGGCACATAATAAAAAAAATTCCGTCGTCAGACGACATTTCCTATGTTCATATTAGGCGAAACATTAAACACTTACTAATTCAATTAATTCAACTACTTCTATTAATTCAACTAAGCATTTAATAAAAATAAACTAGTTATATTAATTCAATTAGTTCAGCTAAGCATTTACTAAAAATAAATTAGTTCTATATATTAATTCAACTAGTTCAACTAAACATTTACTAAAAATAAACTAGTTATATTAATTCAACTAGTTCAACTAAGCATTTACTAAAAATAAACTAGTTCTATATATTAATTCAACTAGTTCAACTAAACATTTACTAAATATAAACTAGTTATATTAATTCAACTAGTTCAAAGTAAGCATTTACTAAAATAAACTAGTTCTATATATTAATTCAACTAGTTCAACTAAGCATTTACTAAAAATAAACTAGTTATATTAATTCAACTAGTTCAACTAAGCATTTACTAAAAATAAACTAGTTCTATATATTAATTCAACAAGTTCAACTAAGCATTTTCTAAAAATAAACTAGTTCTACATATTAATTCAACTAGTTCAACTAAAATTATATTTACTAAAATAAACTAGTTATTATATTAATTCAACTAGTTCAACTAAGCATTTACTAAAAATAAACTGGTTATATATATTAATTCAACTAGTTCAACTAAGCATTTACTAAAAATAAACTAGTTATATTAATTCAATTAGTTCAACTAAGCATTTACTAAAAATAAACTAGTTTGTTCTATATATTAATTCACTAGTTCAACTAAACATTAACATATTTCTAATTCATCGATGATAACATTTCTAACATTCTAAAAATAAACTAGATAGTTCTAATTCATCTAAACATTATAGAAAACAGAAAATAAGTAAAAAAATATGTGTGTGTGTGTGTGTGTGTATACGTGTGTAGTGTACGTGTAGTGTGTGTGTAGTGTACGTGTAGTGTGTGTGTGTGTGTGTGTGTGTGTGTGTGTGTGTGTGTGTGTGTGTGTGTGTGTGTGTGTGTGTGTGTGTGTGTGTGTGTGTGTGTGTGTGTGTGTGTGTGTGTGTGTGTGTGTGTGTGTGTGTGTGTGTGTGTGTGTGTGTGTGTGTGTGTGTGTGTGTGTGTGTGTGTGTGTGTACGTATATGGAGTGGGCCGCCGGGCGTGTACGGGTGGCGGGGCAGCGACGACGGGCGGCGGGGGCCGGGGACAGTGATGAGAGCGGGCGGCGGCGGCAGGATCGATGTGACGACGAGATGCCGGGCGCGGGCGGCGACGACGACGGGTGGCGAAGCGGCGGCG
>CM038142.1:9332300-9492300 GCA_021437245.1 Aegilops speltoides | reverse complement strand
ATCCTGGTATATAGATTGAGAAATACTGAAATCTTCAATGGCAAAATCTAGAAGATCTTGATTAACATGACACAGCCTGATCCAACATTTTTTTTCATTTTATTGTGACATATATTGACATGATGTCACAGAGATTTATTTTTCAGAAAAGAGGTCCTTACAAGTTTTTTGTCTTTAGCTGCTGAGGAACCCTAGAGTCAAAATGTTCAATGTTCCTCTTATGGTCTAGAGCTTCCACTGTTGCATAAAATGGAAATTTAAGAGTATATTCTACCTGCAATTACAAAAGAACAATATTGAATTTAAACCAAAATGTCAAATGAAATGGGTTTTAAATCCGTAGATACTTACCTCTCCAAGAATTGGCATTCTTTCTGACCCATTACAGCACAACTTTTCTGTCAGTAAGCGCCCTGACCAGTTACTTATGTTCTCCAGGACCAATTCATTTTCTGACAAACATAGTTCTGAAGCCTTGTATAACTCTAATAAAGATTTTGTTTGATTTAAATAACCTTCCAGTGAGTTATGGAAAGTGAAGGCTTGAGAAACATGGGACAACTCATCTGTACAAGATTAATTTTTAACTGCAGTAAGTAAAATTAAAGGAAAAAGAGAATGTTTGTTAGGAGACATGGAATTTTGATCAAAGTATCTACCTGATGAAACATCATATCCATTCATCCTTAAAAGGCGAAACGCCATTGCACATGTTTCTACATCTTGGATTATTTCCTCATCTCTCTGTAACCAGGAACTGCAAAGTGAATACAATCAAGTTTACATACTACTAGGAACAGATATCAAGTATTTACTCCTGATTATTACATGTATGCCTTGTCCAGATGCTGTTTATCTCATCGAAAAGTGCCGAGATATTCGATCTTTTCGAGCATATCCACCATTGAGAGCTGATAATATATATTCTGTGGGTACACTGTTGGTACTGTATACGATAACGGCATTAGGTATATAGCAAGAATCTTCACCCTTGGAGATGCTTCAAAACAAAATTAGACAAACACGCACTGCACCGCCAAATATACGACAATGGAATTGAGGTATTGGAGAGCTTTATCATCGTAGCGGTGGACTAATACAGCGGCCGCTATGCAGGAGAGTTGAACAACGACCCATTCTTTCTCTGGAAGTTCATAACTTCATTGCGGTCCAGCAGGCTTACCAACCCTTCTTCAGCAACAAAGGCCAGATATGTTTCTTTCCCGTTAGATTCCTCACCAGCCAATCTAAATTAAAGCAAGTGTAAATATGTATATTATGTTACTCATAGGTAATACACAAATTTTGATTGCTAATTTTATTGGTAAGCAAAAGAACATAGAACCGACACTAGGGCGAGAGCAGTGATTCGGCGCCCAGGCCAACTACACCCGCCCCTGAACAGTAAATTAGAAAAACAAATAGTACACAAATTTAGAAAAATCTGAAACTTTTAGGCATCTAAGATGCTCAAATGGGGTAGGCTCGTGCAACTTTTCATGGTCAATGACATCCCTGGAGCTCGTGGCAAATAAAAATTGAATGTAAAAAAACTTGAAAAAAAAACACTATGCAGACCTGATTTTGTATATTTTTCCTACGAGCTCCCCGGATGCTATCTGACCACGAAAACTTGCATGCTCCTAGAGTACCCTAGTATCTTGGATGCTACAAAATCTTCGACATCCGCACCATGACCTATATTCCTCCGTCAAATTCTTTTTTTCTGAAGGATTTCTCAGTCAAACTTGATTGTACAAAACCATACTAAGGGAAAACATCTTAAAACACTTATCCAATTCTTTTGAAAAGAAGAAGGAAAACAAATAAAGCAAGGACAAATTTTCCATTCAAAATAATTACAAACACATAAGAAATTTTGTAAAGTTGTTCTTAAAAATAAGTTTTCAAGGAAACAATTATTTGAAGCCCTGAACCGGAGAACAATTTTTCTACGTTATTTTTATAAGAACAAGTAGAAAAAAAGACTTCTTGACGGTGAAGGCAAGCAGTGCTAGGTTGCTGGTGAAGGCGCAAACGTACTAGGCCGATGAGCCGTGCTACACTAATTAATATGGCAGCATTTTTCATTACACACCTTCTCAGCTCCATCTCACGAAGGTGAAGTATCCCACTGATATCAGTTTCTCTGACTGGAAATTCCAAACCCATCCTGATAGCATGGTTAAACATACCAGGGAAAATGAGATTGAAGCCTATAGGAGAAACAATCTGCTTATCCATTACAGTGGAGATATTCCTTCCAATAAATTCTAGTCCTGCAAGTATCAGGATCTTTCAAGCAGGGCCAGTGGTTTCAACCTCCTTTCCGAAAAAACTAAAACAATGCAAGGTAAAACAATCTATATCTATATATAGATACCTCTACTTATGTGGTCAGATCCAACGTTCCATTTCTTAAGTGCAATGATACAAGCCAATGTTGATAACAGAATATCCTTGTTTGCTAATAAGCCGAATTGGTTGATACCCCATGAACCACTACAGTGTTGATTTTGCAGTATCCATTCAACACACTGAGGGAAGCATGGAGCCTGCCGATCGGTGTCTGGCAATGGCACCATAGCCACCCATGCTGTGTCATAGGCAGATGGCGAGAATTCAGGTTTTTCCAGATGTTTTTGTATTCTAGCCTTCCGTTCCTAATTTACATCCAGCATTTGATCAGTGACGTGAATCTTGTCATGACATGGACTTTAAACATCTAGTTGAAACAAGGGTTAGGAGTGATGCTCATACCGTGTTGCGCGTCCTTACATTTTCTCGTGCCAACATCTCCTCAACATAGGCTGTTCGCTAAAGGAGAGCAGTATGAAACAACTCAATTAGACGGCCTAACTCTAGAAGTACAAATAGATAAATTAGCAATCCCAGGCACAAGTATAAGTTTCGGGCATTGGTAAACAGAGAAGAATTATATGTGCATCCGTGCGAATCTGCAAGGAAAGTAGCTTAAGAAAAATAGAAAGGTCCACCCGAGCAAAGCTACGGACTCTTACTCCTTCCTTACCAGATGGAGCAGATATCAGAGAGAAGAAACAGAGCAACGTACGTGGTTCGGTGGAAGGAAGCCTGGAGGCTGAGCATGCGAAGCTGCGGCGAGGAGGCTTTCTTCTTCCATGATGCAGCACGTGCAGCCCACACTTTGAGACGAACTGTGGAGCAGCCCAGAGGAGGACGGCCTGTTGAGGTGCCTGCCGTCCAGATGCTAGGAAGATGGAAGAGGAGCGACCTTGTGTAGGATTTGCCATGGGAAATGGGGCGATCAGCTCATGTAACTGGCTAACAGTGATGCTCAGTAAGGTGGTTATGAGCCAACCTGCTGAAAAGACAAGTACGAAAGTGCTGCAATTTTTTATTTCCCCTGATAGTGAAGTTCCAGCTATTCGATCAACCACCGTGATAACTTCAGGAACATGACCACCATTATGCGTTTGCCGGCCCTATTAGTCTCGTCATTGGGGTGAAGGTGTGAACCGGTGATGGGACGATCGCTGATGTTTCAACGGCGACTGAGCTTCACTGGAAAATGCGCCAGCGATGAGGCCACCATGAGCTTTGCCCGATGCTGATGGCATAACATGTCTCAACATGTGAGTTAATTGACCAAATTAGAGCAAGCCAATGTTGCCACATCAATCTCTAAGTTTTTCAATCTTGATATAACTAGATCGATCAAAATTATCATGTTGGTCACTTTAGCCAAGACATGATCCAATACTATTGGTATACAAATTTGGTAAGGAGTTCTACTATTGGTATAATATCTTGATAAAAGAATCTGAGAAGAATACATATAAGAGAAATAACATATGTTCACCAAGTGGACTATCTCCGGTAACATCATGCAAATATCCACATAACACTTTGAAGTGACGATTTGAGCTCATTTCATTTCGAATCTTTTGTGCTTTTGTACACTTTGCTTTAACATTTACAGTGACAAATGTAAATTAAATTATGGAGAGAGAGAGAGAGAGAGAGAGAGAGAGAGAGAGATCTGACCGTACATGAACTGGCGTCTAATGATAGATCTTTTTTTTTAGAAAAGGGCGTCTAATGATAGATCTATGGAGACGTTTTCTGTATAAACAATGTGCCAGATGACCGAACATTAGTTGGGTAACTGAAAAAGTCTAATACTGCTTATAAGAAATATGCAAACACTCTCTTTCATACCCCTAAAAAAGACACATGCGACTAACCATCCACTTCAGTCGAACAACAATAGAAGTTACTAATTAACTTGGCCGGCAGCTGAAATTAATATGCTATGTTGGGGCCTTTTTCTAGCTGGTCAGAGAGACATGCGACTAACCACCCACTTTGATTGAGCAACAATTAAAACAAGTTGTTAGAACTTTTTCTTAAAGAGAGAATCAAGTTGGTATGCCTACGTTTCAATTTTTCAGGCAGTTGGAATTAATATGCTTGGGCCTCTGTCAGCCACGCATGTCCAGCTAATCAGACACGCATGCAAGTAACCACCCACCTCTATCAATTGGATAAGAAACATATACCTAGCTAGGGTTCGTTTTGTCCTGCAGGTGGAATTAATGTATGGTTTGCCACCTTAGCGACCCATGTTATGCGGTGCCGAAGACACATGCGACTGACCACCCGCCTCAATTGAACAACAAATAGGGTAATTAAGTTGCCCATTATGGTGATGGCAACTGCCTACTTCCTACTGCTTCTACTACGAGTACTTGTTAATTAACAAGCACAACATCCGTCGTCATCGGACACGCTGCCCTTTTGTCGTGTGCTTGAACTTTGATGCCCTTTTCCCTCAGCCTTAATATGCCGTAGATACTGCCAAAAGAACCCGTCACCTAGACCCTTCTTTCATAAAGACTTGATCATAGCAGCAAGCAGCAGCTCACCACTCAGACAAAAACCAAAAGGTTAACACAAACAGACAGAGAGAGAGAGAGAGAGAGAGAGAGAGAGAAGGTGGAGGATGCTGACTTTCACCGCTGCAGTCCGGCATGCTCCAGTGCTCGACCAGACAACAGCCGAGCCATGGCGACGACTCTCCCTGCACTTACACTCTCAGCGGCAACGATGTGGTAATCATGATCTATCAATATCCACTCCTGAATGCATGCATGGTTGTCAAAAAACTTGAGTACTCCCGAAATAACATTATTATTTCTGGCTCACGTTCTCTTAAAAATGTTTGAACTAGCACAGCGGCTTGCGCAAATAGGCGGGCTCCTCTGTGGTGGATATATATTTTATATAAATTATTTATTGTCATCCAGTGAGCTTGCTATCTAGAGAGACTTTCCATAATAAAGAAATTAGGAAGCATATATGTGTGTGTTTTATGTTTTAACATGATGTGTTTAAAACTCAAACAACAATATAATGTTTTTATTTAATTGTAAGAATGGAAACATATTGTACGTGACATATATAATTCTGAGGCCAAACATAAATTCTGTAATTAGTTAAAAAATAGCTTATTACCATGTGAGTAACAAAGCACATCACATTTTTATTTCCTTTAATAAGTTCAATATCCAAATTTGTTAATGGAAAACACGTTCTGCGCCAATGAATAAGTAACTGCAAAATTTTGCTCGAACAATGATGTTTAAATGTTTCTTTACCATGATATAGTCAATCCTAACCTTAGAATGTTTGAAGTTCAAAGTTCTAAATAGTGTGTTATCTCGGCGCTCTAGCGTTTGGAGGAGCATCATGCTAAGCCGTTTAGCGACATTTAGCGTGCTACAGCGAAATTTAGCTTACTATAGCTCGAATTTAGTGCGCTAACGCTTCTGTCGCTATTTGTCATAGCCCGCTATTTATAACTTTGGAATTATTCACCTACAAAAAGCTACTTTGCAAGCCTCTTTCCTTCTGATTCGATGAATAAGCAAAGAAAAACACTATAACTATAGGCTACCTTCAAACATAAATGATCATGGAGAACAAAATTTCTTGATTACTCCTGACTTGGACTAAACCTCATCAGAATCATGTTGCACATGTATGAGGTATTGTAGGTCTAATAAAGAACATGAGAACTGAAAAACTCAACAAAAGCACTTGACTAAGTATAGCATTAAAACGGGAATTGGGCTGACTTGCAGTGCTAATCATTAAATTGTTATTTTGGATAGTACCACTAAAGGATTATTGTCATTTTTCACTAGGCGTCATGGCAAATGGCTATAGCAACACAAAATGGTTGTCGTTTTCCAATGTATAAAAACACCAATCAGATCTTCCAGATTTTTGTGAGATTTTCTACCCTATTGACCACTTTTCTCGTTAGCACATCGTGAACTTCTAATATATAATTGCATCCTTTTCTAATTCTTCAATTACCCCTTTGGGAAATCCAATAACGAAATTCGAGGATTTTGTTTCTGTTCATGTTGGAATAGGAGCTTCAAAACCGTACGCTCCTCTAGGGATGGGGGTAGTCCCAGCCCAGGTTGTGTGCTTAAGGTTGGTATTTTCAACGAAAAACAAGAAAATTCTTTCACGAACTTCCTATTCTTGAAAGAATGGTAAAGTTAGGGATTTCAGTCTGCCTAGAGAACATAGTAATCACAAAATGGTATTAGTTTCACTTCATAAATAATATTAGTATATTATTGAAAAAAGTTATACAAGCTACAACATTCATCCACATAGCCTTAATAACCAAATCCAATAATCATGTTGTGGGTTCAAATTATACAGACGTGATTAAACTTAATGCAAAAGAAACACATACACAAATGGATAATTGGCAAGTAGGGAACTCAATCCAGAGCAGCCCACATTGTTTACATGCTATGACATAATACATAGATTCTTCTATGAATATTCTCTCCTGTCCACCTAATGTTTCAATTGATATTGATCTAGAGGTTTTAGTTGGCTGGCATATTTTTCATGCAGCATATAATAGTGATAATGTGCACGAGTTCAACTTTCTTCTACGTCCTATGTATTTTCCTATAATATAAAGTAAACTACATATGTACAGACAGAAAGGAAAAATAAATAAATAAAGCCTATCCAATGACTATTTTGGGCAACATAATAACTAACTGGTAAAAAGACATTGTGTCAACAACATTATAGATGTATTGCAATCCAATTCTGAAGAATAGTATACTTGTGCTTCACTAGATGCACCAACAGTAATAGATTTTGATTTACGAGAAATTTCCAAGTGTTAACACTGGCACTTCGTTTTCAAAAGATTTTTCTGTTCCTTAGATTCTAAATATTCCAGCAGCCTAAAATGATTGTGTCCATGCCAATTCTAAAGAGGTAAAAATGATTTCATCATAGGATGATATACCCCTCTTTTTATTCTCTACAATCTCATACCAAGATGCTTGAGTAAAGATGCAGTCCCAATATAGATGTATGGAAGTTTTCTCGCAGCTTTTAGTGCTAAAACTACAATCATAATAACAGAATGTTTGCATTTTTAGTAGTTTTTTGGTATGAAACCTGTCATGAACATAGAAAAATAATTTATGTTTAAGTCTGTTGGCACTGTTCTAGAGCCACTTAACGATGGTATGACTCATTTGTTGTCCTTTGATTCATCTATACATTTTGAGGAATGTCCATTAATACATGCCTTGGGTATTGCATTTTTGGAGTATTAAATCTCTTAGTTCATTATATTGATTGAAGGTCTGAGTAGAAATTGGAATCTAAAAGTTATCTGCCAGGTTCTCATAAATGAGTTCAAAATGTTAAGAGGGTATAAATTTCATATGACTTACATGTTCTTTTCCACTTCTCATGCCTGGAATTTAGTACTCCTGCTAAGTTGCAAATCCCCATCATATCCGGAGGCAGAATTGCGTGAATGGAGAAGACACAAGGTGAGCATATATGCATAACTCGTATTGATCAGAATAATAACTATTGCACATGAGCTGGCAAACATACATATTAAACCCTGACAAATAAATCAAAACCTTCCTAAAGGATGAACCAAGCGAGATGGAACAGATGATCGATGCCATTAGAACCACACTAGGGTCATTGGGTGATGATGAGACGTCAATGAATGTTTCAGCCTATGATACGGCGTTGGTTGCTCTTGTCAAGAACCTTGACAGAGGTGATGGACCGCAATTCCCCTCGTGCATCGATTGGGTTGTTCAAAATCAACTACCAGATGGTTCGTGGGGTGATCCCACTTTCTTTATGGTCCAAGATCGGATGATCAGCACCCTTGCATGTGTGGTGGCTGTGAAGTCTTGGAACATTGAAAATGACAACTTGTGCGACAGAGGTAAATTGATTGATCACTTCATTCTTTATTTTATTCAGCGATATACCTTGTTTACTTCCAAGGAAGGATCATGTATCTAATGTAGAGTGCACCTTTTCTGGTGTATAGGTGTGTTATTTATCAAAGAAAATATGAGCAGGTTGCTAGAAGAGGAACAGGACTGGATGCCATGCGGCTTCGAGATTAACTTCCCAGCACTCCTAGAGAAGGCCAAGGACCTGGACTTGGACATCCCTTACAATCACCCTGTTTTGGAAGAGATATATGCCAAGAGGAATCTGAAGCTCTCTAAGTATGTATACCTAGCTACATGCCTGTGATAAATCTGGATATGTACATTGAACTGAATAGTCTATGTATAATTAGTTAAGTAATAATTAATCCAGCTCTCAAATTGTAGGATACCTCTGGATGTGCTACACGCCATACCAACGACCCTACTTTTCAGTGTGGAGGGAATGGTAGACTTACCATTGGACTGGGAAAAGCTACTAAGGTTGCGCTGTCCAGACGGCTCCTTCCATTCCTCGCCTGCTGCCACAGCTGCTGCCCTTAGTTACACCGGTGACAAGGAATGCCTAGCATTTCTAGATAGGCTTGTCAAAAAGTTCAAGGGGGGAGGTAAAATCACTACCACTTATTGTTCTTGTACAACCAACATGAATGCACTCTTAGGTAGGAGAGCCCCTTTGTATGTTGGTCAATACAAAACATCGCCGCTCACGTAAATTATTTGTTTTCTCAGTGCCATGTAGCCACTCTATGGATACTTTTGAGCAGTTATGGGTGGTCGACCGGCTCATGCGTCTAGGGATATCAAGGCACTTCACAAGTGAAATTCAGCGGTGCTTAGAGTTTATTTACAGGTAACATAAAATACTTTCATTTAATTGGAAATACAATGTGTCCTAAAAATCTAAATGTTAATGATATTTTTAAATGGAGTACTACTAGAGTAGTGTTTTTTCATTAAGACTAGTAGACCAGATTGAGAGGAATGTATACACTTTGAACAGGCGCTGGACTCAGAAGGGACTGGCTCATAACGCGTATTGTCAAGTCGTGGATATTGATGACACGTCCATGGGTTTCCGTCTCCTCCGTCAGCATGGCTACGACGTCACTCCATGTAACTAATAAGTAGTAGCGCTTTGGCATGCATGGCTACTATATACGTTATGCAGGATCGAGTTTGACGGACTAACGCACATCGATCTACAATGTAGCTGTGTTTAAGCACTTTGAGACCAAGGATGGCAATTTCTTCTGTTTCCCCATGGAGACCAACCACGCATCTGTCACCCCGATGTACAACACTTACCGTGCTTCGCAGTTCATGTTCCCTGGTGACGACGACGTCCTGGCACGGGCCGGGCGCTATTGCCGTGCATTCCTCCAAGAGAGACAAGCCTCCAACAAACTGCACGACAAGTGGATCATTACCAAGGACCTGCCGGGCGAGGTAGTATGTTCCAACAAATTCCAGTTAATTATATATATGTATGCATCAATCGGGCTACTATTTAATATCCTTAGTTCACAACAGAGTAATGAGCCATTCCTCCTGTAAAATCAGGTCGAGTACACACTGAATTTCCCCTGGAAAGCAAGTTTGTCACGAATTGAAACAAGGATGTATCTGGATCAGTACGGAGGCAACACAGATGTCTGGATTGCTAAGGTCCTCTACAGGTAAAAATAATTAATAATGAAACTTCTATCACCACCATACTCTGCATCATAAGACCAACCTTATTACATTGTTTATTACAAAGAGATCCGACATCTGGCCAAAAGAAGGAATGATAATAACATATGGGCCAACTAAGATTGACATGCCAAACAAGACCACTCTAAACACTCAATGGCCTATCACTTGCACGCCATCCAAACAAGGATATCAACTCTGTGGTAGCTTCTTTACGCTAACCTCAATGGGCTCACTGTGATGCATGCTATGTAATAATGTGCATAACTGCAGCCAATTGGTACACGATAGTTGCACCTCCATAACCTCAGTCAAAAACACCGTCATTTTTACATAGTCAGATAGACAAAAGCACTGATGTCGTCCCGACCAAAATAAAAATACCTTAGAGATTTAACACCCTCCCTCACACACACACACACACACACACACACACACACACACACACACACACACACACACACACACACACACACACACACACACACACACACATGCAGCTAAGATAAAAAAAATATGTGAAATACTACATGGACCCGTTCATGCATGTCTATTAGGCAATTTTGCTGAGGTGACATAGAACTAAATGAAGAAAGACAGGGTCGAGTATCATATCATAATAAATGATGTGCTACTATTTATATGCATGACAATAAATGAGGTCATCAAAATACTACCACATGATACTATGCACGATGAAGATAGTATCATATACTAATAAAATATGTATATGATAATAATGTATCCTCACTACAGGCAGCTTAAGGGAGCTGTGTCGGATCCACCTGTTTCATCGGAATCTAATTGATCCTTCATGCACCACATTAAAAGATACACATGAAACAAAAGTATCCTTCAAATTCGTAAGGCCATTCCGAAGGTGGGAGTATTTCGCTCGAAATGCTTAAAGAGAGACTCCCAAACTCCATCCAAGGTTTTCCTTTTGAAAAGAAGGTTGAAATCTCCGCCATGTGTATCCAAGGATGCACACAACCATATTTATTATATTATTCAATAGTGTCAGACGAAACAAATACATGGATCTAACACAAAGCCACCTTCTTGGCAACCTCTATCGCTACATCTAAAGCTTGATGACGTGCCTTGACATCATACCAACACACACCATCTAATTTAGTGGCCTTGCCAAGCCGCCCACGGCCAGCCGAGAGCACCAACTAGCTTAGCAAACCCTAAGCGTGACACACATGTGCACGCTCTAGAATCTGCCTTCGCCATCTTCCATGGATCAACACATTGACCTTGACAGGCCAACTGTCGTCGACGCCAAACATCGCCCCGCCCTCCAGACCCCTTTAGCCAACACTTGCTCCAAGAAAGATGTCCCCATGAGGGTGAGCGGCTCCAGACACCTCCATTGCTTGATCCGGAACACCGAGATCAAGGGTTTCCCCTGAAGCAGATGCATCTTCCATCCGAGTCAACGTGGTGGTCTAACGCTACCACACCTCTGGGGCTCCCAGCGGCCGAAGCTCCAAAACAATGCCACTAAGGAGGTAAGCGACACCACACGCCACCATTGTCCGGTCCGGCAAGCCAAACTTAAGGATTCCCTCAGAGCTCCACAGGACCACCACCTTCATAATGCCCTCAAAGGAAGTTAGCAGCGCCTATAGACGTCGCTGCATCATCTGCAACGGCAGATCCGTCCCGCGAACCAGGGCATAGGAACACGTCATGTAGGAGGAAGGACCGCATCGAGCTAGACAAATCCAGGCACGTGACCCAGATCTGTCCAACCCGACCCAACCCAAGGTGCCGTCGCCAACTGGAAGAAGATCTGGGGGCGCGTGCCATGGATCCGTCACCACCACCTGCGGCCCGTCAATGCTGACACACGTCGCCCACAACCCTTGCTGTGAGAGGCCGCCGTCCGCCGGATCTGGACGGAGCCATCTCGCCGTCACAGAGCCATGCCCGCGCAAACCACCCATCACCACGCATGTCGACACACTGTCGCGGTGCATGCAAGCCAATGCACGCCCACGCCACTACCGGCTCTGGTCGAGCTTCGCCCAGCTGAGCCATGTGACCATGGTGAGGGGGGAGAAGGGAGATGAGGGTTGACGGCGTTGATTTAGAATTCTTCCCCGTGGCCGCGCAGGGGCGACGTGGGATGAGACGTCCACTTGCGCATGGCCTAGCAATATTTTGTGGAATCTTCGCTTAGTAGCTATACATCCAGCATTCTTATGGAAGTTACTATTTAACCCAGAGAGCTGGTCAAACACGCTAAGAATTCTGTTCATATTGATGGCTTTAGCCAAGTCATGCTCTATCGAAAATAATTGTCTCATGATCATCTTGTAGACTAAACAGCTCGTCATGTACTAATTGATTCACCGGGGCGTTTTAACACAGTAGACGCAGACGCTCATATGTAGTATAGATATGAACGCTTATATATATGCACATACACTCATCCCTTATAAATGCATGCATGCACACCCTATCTTTATTTGTACCTACGAGAGACTGAGCCGGCATATCATAGACAACTCGTCATGTACTGACTGAGGAATGAGGATTCACCGGGGCGTTTTAACACATTATAGACACAGATGCTCATATATAGTATAGACACGGACGCTCATATATACGCACATACACTCATCCCTTATAGGTGCACGTACGCACACCCTATCTTTATGAGCACTTCCGAGAGATTGAGCCAGCATATCATCTTGAGATTGATGAAGTTACCATAGTCGACAGGATCATCTCCTTCACTGAACGCACATCGCTGCAGGCCTGAGATAAATCTAGGAATATGCAGCCAGCGATGCCAAGTTTAAAACGTGAACCCTGGTGGGTTGCTTCCACCAAAAGGAACCTAACCGTCTGAGTTACTCTCGGTTTGCTAATGAGGACCCACAGTTAGTAACCTTCCTATGTAGTATTCATCTTACACGTGACACTAGACCTATTATTAGTTGCTACTCCTAGAAAAAAAAACTACGGTTCCTAGTGATGCAGATGCCGGATGTGTGTCCGTTCATTGGTTTTGTATCCATTTATGCATCAATTTAAGTCAATAAAGCGCCCTTTATTAAAAAAATGGAAATTTCTGGTCGCCAAATATTTATCACACCCTTAGTTCTGACCCATACCATTTCAGAATGAATCTTGTGAGCAACGACATGTACCTTAAAATGGCAAAAGCTGATTTCAGAGAATATCAAAGACTCTCCCGACTCGAGTGGAATGGCCTTAGAAAGTAAGTCACGGTCAATTTTGCAGCCTCTCTATTCCAAGTGCAATCAATAAGCTAGTAAAGACTGCTATATTCTTACATGAGAGTATGCACAGGTGGTATTTCAGGAACCATCTGCAGAGGTATGGTGGGACTCCAAAGAGCGCGCTCACGGCTTACTTCTTAGCTTCAGCAAATATCTTTGAACCTAGCCGAGCAGCAGAGCGTCTAGTATGGGCTCGCGTGGCCGTGCTTGCTGAGGCGGTTACAACTCACTTCCGACGCATTGGGTGTGTATATATGCAGCTTGCAGCCTCACAGTTTTCCCTCTCCGGAATCTTCTTTTACTGATGATCGATGCAAAATGTGTGTGCAATTCATTGCAGGGGTCCATGCTATTCACCAGAGAATCTTGAAGAGCTTATCGACCTTGTTTCGTTTGACGATGTTTCCGGCGGTCTTCGTGAAGCTGTAAATTCACCAGAGAATCTTGAAGAGCTTATCGACCTTGTTTCGTTTGACGATGTTTCCGGCGGTCTTCGTGAAGCTGTAAAATTGAACAAACCATTACACTTTGATATAGTTGTTGATATGATATTGAACTTTTACGAGATATGAAACAACCAAACCTCTATTTTTTTTGGTAACTACAGTGGAAGCAGTGGCTCATGGCATGGACTGCAAAAGAGTGCCATGGATCCGTCGATGGAGATACAGCTGTGTTGTTCGTTCGCACCATCGAGGTCGTTTCAGGAAGGATTGTTTCAACCGAGCAAAAACTGAACCGTTGGGATTATTCGAAGCTGGAGCAGCTCACCTCTTCCATCTGCCACAAGCTTGCCACAATAGGCCTTGCTCAGGTGCGCGTGTACATGCATTGCATTCATATATCCATGTACCTCCATTGGTTGTATGTGATTTGTCAAACTATAACAAAAAAATGTTCAATGGGGGGAAACAGAATGTGACAAGTATGGAGAACACAGAGGGCTTACACCGGCAAGTGGATTTGGAGATGCAAGAACTATCTTGGCGTGTTCATCAGGGTTGCCATGGCATCAACATAGAGACCAGGAAGACATTTCTCAACGTTGTGAAAAGCTTCTATTACTCGGCTCATTGCTCACATGAAACAGTTGATAGCCACATTGCAAAGGTCATATTTCAGGATGTGATTTAGGAAGAACCCTCTTCTGTCCTCCTTGAAATTATTAAGCACGTTTTGTGCTGGGTTCCGTCATGTTACATGTCTAAGAACCTGCAAGGACTGCACGTGAATACTTAGATAGAATGGAAACAAGGTTCGGAACGACATGATACGTGTCTAAGTTGTATAGGAGTTGGCTGCTATAAATATACATGTACACGCCCCGGTAACCTAACGTGGGAAAATGCAAAGCAAGTAACAGGCACTAGTTAGTGCATAAATGTTTACACACATCTTATTGATGGTGCGACACATTCAATTCACGTCATCACTATCTTTTCGAAATACTAGTGGTGTGGGCAAGAAAACGTACGTCGCCACTATGGCATTACCACTACTGGAAAAATCATCGTTACCGAATTCTTTGTTGTTTGTCGAGTACCGGAACACGGTATCACGGTAAAAGACATGTAAGCCGAGTGTGGCTCTCGGCAGGCAGCAGGACACAGCACACGCCGGCAGTTGCACCTGGTAAAATGTGCTCGGCAAAAAAAGAACACTCGATTTATTGATGGTGTGTCAAAGACTCGACACGCCACTGGTTACGTACCTAGTTATAGGGTGGGCTAAAGACACACTATTGGTCTATTTTTGGTCCATGCTTCTCGTTTTCGGGCCCGAATATTTGTGGTGTCACTAGTAGAAAAGGGGGCAATGGTCCAGGCCGGTCCAGCCCATTAGTCCCGGTTCAATCCAGAACCGGGACCAATGGGGGCATCGGACCCGGTTGGTGAGCCCCGGGCCGGCCGGGCCACGGGCCATTGGTCCTGTCGTTCTGACCTTTTGGTCCCGGTTGGTGGGATGAACCGACCAATGATCCCCGCCTCTGCCCACAATTATTCGTCCGGTTAGTAGCACGAACCGGGACCAAAGGAAACCCCTTAGTCCCGGTTCGTGCGACCAACCGGGACCAATGGTGGTGCCTATATATACCCCCCCGCGCAAGAGCAGAGCACACTGCTCTGTTTTTTCTGGCCGAGGGGGAGAGGGCTTGGTGGTGCTCTAGCTCACCTCATATGCACACAAGGTGTTCGATGGAATGCCCGAGCCACACTACTTAAGGTTTCTCCTCTCCAAGCTCGACCGCCAAGCTTCATTTTCCTCCATATTTGTCTAGGTTTAGCGGTCCGTCACGCCCCATCCCGCCTTCAACGCCGCCGATCACCCGCACCGATCTCATCGGCGGCACCACCGTGGTGAGCCTCTTGTTCTTATCTTCTTTCCGAAAGGAAAAATATTCTTATTTGTATGTTTAGATAGATATATACTTGTATAATTTTCTTACTTTTATTATTGCATCTTATATAGTGCGATGGTTTTGGTATCCGCCTCGCCGGCCCTCGCCATGTCTATGATTCGGATGTGGTATATATTATCTTTTCATAACTATTGGTTCATTTATTATTTATGACAATTATGCCGACCAACGTGACATAGATTTTATTCATCTAGGAGGTTGTTGAACCGAAATTCCAACCGACCCTATTGTCGAGAGGTTAAATTTAGTTGAAGAAGAAAACAATTTGTTGAAGGAAAAATTAGAAAAATTGAGGAGGAGAAGATGATATTGGAGTTGCATGTTGCGGATGTCGTCGATGATCACAAGATCAAGATGGATGCAATGCGCTTGAAGATTAGAAAGATTAGAAAATATGCCATTCATACCGAGGCTTGGTATCATTATGTCGTTCGATCAGTTGTTACATTGGTTGCGATTATGATCGCATTTGTTTTCGCATTGAAATGTTTTACATAGTTTCAGTGTATGGTTTAATTAATTTAGATGCTCTGCAGAGCTTTATGTTGTTAGATGAGAACTATGTATGTACTTTCGTTTTAATGTGATGATGAACTTCTATTAATTTGGTCACTTAATTAATTATCTATTCATGATCTCTAATGATTTTTGACACACTTAATTATATATAATGCACACAGATGAACCGGCAATGGATGTACGGTTCAAGACACACCTCCGAGTACATTAAGGGCGTGCATAATTTTCTCGAAGTGGCTGAGGCAAACAAGCAGAATGGTTTTATGTGTTGTCCATGCCCTATATGTGGAATACGAAGTCTTACTCTGACCGGAAAATCCTGCACACCCACCTGCTTTACAAGGGTTTCATGCCACACTATAATGTTTGGACGAGGCACGGAGAAATAGGGGTTATGATGGAAGACGGCGAAGAAGAAGAGTACGATGACAACTATGTGCCCCCTGAATACGATGATGCTCCGTAAGATCAAGAGGAACCGAGACGATGTGCACGATGATGCTGCAACGGAGAAGCTGCTGAAGATCAAGAGGAACCAGATGATGTGCCCGATGATGATGATCTCCGCCGGTCATTGTCGATGCAAGGACGCAATGCGAAAGTCAAAAGAGAAGATGAAGTTCGATCGCATGCTAGAGGACCACAAAAAGGGTTGTACCCCAATTGCGAAGATGGCAACACAAAGCTAGGTACCGTCTGGAATTGCTGCGAAGGAAGGCAGAGAATGTCTGTGCTCGATAAAGGATTTGAGAAGCTACTTAAAATATTGAAGAAGAAGCTTCCAAAGGATAACGAATTGCCCGACAAAGACATACGCAGCAAAGAAGGTCGATGCCCTCTAGGATTGGAGGTGCAGAAGATACATGCATGCCCTAATGATCTGATCCTCTACATGGTGCGCATAAGGATCTGAACGCATGCCCGGTATGCGGTGCATTACGGTATAAGATCGACGAGATGACCTGGTGATGTTGACGGCGAGCCCCCAGAAGAGGGTTCTGCGAAGGTGATGTGGTATGCTCCTATAATACCACGGTTGAAACGTCTGCTCGAAACGGAGAGCATGCCAAGTTGATGCGATGGCACAGTGAGGACCGTAAGAAAGACGGAAGTTGAGAGCACCACGACGGGTCGCAGTGGAGAAAAATCGAGAGAAAGTATCGGGATGAGTTTGCAAGTGAGCCAAGGAACGATGGTTTGCTTTAAGCGCGGATGGCATTAATCCTTTCGGGAGCAGAGCAGCAATCACAGCACTGGCCCGTGACTCTATGTATGTATAACCTTCCTCCTTGGATGTGCATGAAGCGGAAGTTCATTATGATGCCGTTCTCATCCAAGGCCCTAAGCAACCCGGCAATGACATTGATGTGTACCTAAGGCCATTAGTTGAAGAACTTTACAGCTGTGGAATGGAAACGGTGTACGACGTGGGATGAGCACAAACAGGAGGAATTTAACCTAAAGCCGTTGCTGTTCGTGACCATCAACGATTGGCCCGCTCTCAAGAACCTTCGTGACGCACAAACAAGGGATACCACGCATGCACGCACCGTTTACTTGACACTAATAGTATATACCGCAAGCTGCGGGAAGAATGTGTACACAGGCTATCGCCGATTTCTTCCGACCAACCATCAATGTCGAAAGAAAGGCAACCATTTCAAAGCGAGGCAGATCACCGGAAGAAGCCCGCCATGCGTGCGGTGATCACGTATTTGCTATGGTCAATGATTTACACGTAATCTTTGGAAAGGGTCCCGCGGACTAGCTGTTCCGAGTGACGCCGAGGGACACGCACCCATGTGGAAGAAGAAATCTATATTTTGGGACCTACCCTCACTGGAAAGACCTAGAGGTCCGCTCTTTGATCGACGTGATGCACGTGACGAAGAACCTTTGCGTGAACCTGCTAGGCTTCTTGGGCGTGTATGGGAAGACAAAAGATACAGCTGAGGCACGGGAGGACCTGCAACGTTTGCACGAAAAAGACGGCATGCCTCCAAAGCAAGATGAAGGTCCTGCCACTATGCTCTTACCAAAGAAGAGAAGGAAATCTTCTTTGAATGCCTGCTTAGTATGAAGGTCCCGACTGGCTTCTCGTCGAATATAAAAGGAATAATAAATATGGCAGAGAAAAGTTTCGAACCTAAAGTCTCATGACTGCCACGTGATTATGACGCAATCGCTTCGGTTGCATTGAGGGGCTTCTACCGAAAACGTCCGATTAGCCATTGTGAAGCTATGTGCATTCCTCAATGCAATATCTCGAAGGTGATCGATCCGAAACCATACCAAGGCTAAGGAGTGATGTGGTGCAATGTCTTGTCGGTTTGAGCTGGTGTTCCCACCATCCTTCTTCAATATCATGACGCACGTTCTTGTTCATCTAGTTGACGAGATTGTCATTCGGGCCCCGATTTCTACACAATATGTACCCTTTGAGAGGTTCATGGGAGTCCTAAAGAAATATGTCCGTAATCGCTAGGCCGAAGGAAGCATCTCCATGGGCCATCAAACAGAGGATGTCATCGGGTTTTGTGTTGACTTCATTCCTGGCCTTAAGAAGATAGGTCTCCCTAAATCGTGGTATGAGGGGAGACTGACCGAAAAGGCACGCTTGGAAAGGACTCAATAATATGCAGGACGGATATTCTTGGTCTCAAGCCCACTACACAGTTCTACGAACTCTACCTTGGTGACCCGTATGTCGATGAACACAAGAACAACTGCGCTTCAAACACCCGGAGCAAAGGCGACGATCGGATTACATGTGAACACATCAGGACTTTCAGCAGTTGGTTGGAAGCACGTATCAGTGGTGACAGCACTGTTTGTGAGGAGCTGTACTTGTTATCCAGGGGACCATCTTTGACCGTATTGATTTGGAAAGGATACGAGATAAATGGGAATACATTTTACACGATCGACCAAGATCAAAAGAGCACCAACCAAAACAGCGGTGTCCGCTTTGATGCAACAACCGAGAGTGGAAAGGACACATATTATGGTTACATAGTGGACATATGGGAACTTGACTACGGACATGATTTTAAGGTCCCTTTGTTTAAGTGCAAATGGGTCAATCTGTCAGAGGCGGGTGCAGTGTAGACCCACAAAGACGGAATGACAACAAGGATCTGAAAATCTTGGGTACACCGACGAACCGCTCGTCCTAGTCAATGATGTGGCACAGGTTATCTATGTGAAGGACATGTCCAGAGACCGAGAAAGAGAAAAGATAAGGAAGCAAATACATCATACGATGAGCCAAAGCGCCACATAGTTCTTTCAGAAAAGGGACATCGTGGGAGTGGAGGACAAGATGACATGTCTCAAGATTATGAAAAGTTTCATGAAATTCCTCCTTTAAAGTCAAGGCTGACCCCAGATCCTGATAAACGATGAAGATTATCCATGGTTACGGCGCAATAAGCAATGACACAAGCGAAGAAAAAGTGAAGACTTTCTCCGCAACTATTGTTCGCTTATGATACCATTATATTGTAACCGATGAGTATGATACCATTGTTCGTTTTGTACATGCACATGCTATGTGTGGGTCAATTTATGATACCATGCCAACTTTCAACTTTTTCAGAGTTCATTTGAAATGTCTTATGGTTCGCCCTCGTAATAATTAAAAATAGCAACAATAAGTATTTTGTTGTAAGTAGAAACAAAATAAATTAAATAAAGCAAGAAAGAAAACAAAAAAAGTGTTTTCAAATTTGAAAATTAGTAATGGCACTAACAGAAAGTTTATAATTTTCCTAAAACTAGAAGCAAAAAGATTTAAAAATAGAGCAAAAACAAAAGAAAATAAATAATGCAGAAAACAAAACAAAAAACAACAATAAGTATTTTGTTGTAAGTAGAAACAAAATAAATTAAATAAAGCAAGAAAGAAAACAAAAAAAGTGTTTTCAAATTTGAAAATTAGTAATGGCACTAACAGAAAGTTTATAATTTTCCTAAAACTAGAAGCAAAAAGATTTAAAAAATAGAGCAAAAACAAAAGAAAATAAATAATGCAGAAAACAAAACAAAAAACAACAATAAGTATTTTGTTGTAAGTAGAAACAAAATAAATTAAATAAAGCAAGAAAGAAAACAAAAAAAGTGTTTTCAAATTTGAAAATTAGTAATGGCACTAACAGAAAGTTTATAATTTTCCTAAAACTAGAAGCAAAAGATTTAAAAATAGAGCAAAAACAAAAGAAAATAAATAATGCAGAAAACAAAACAAAAAACAACAATAAGTATTTTGTTGTAAGTAGAAACAAAATAAATTAAATAAAGCAAGAAAAAAAATGCCACCTCATCGGGCCGCCACGGCCTGAATACGATCGGTATCCCTATTTGGGCCAGATTCAGCCCGCAGAAGGCCCAAGGTCCAACAGCAACGAAGGAGCAAGTAGGCCCATAAGCTGCAGTTCAAAGGAGTTCAAGAGGGAGCGGCGGTGGGGCTTATAAACCATCTGCGCCCCTCTCAACTAGCGAGTGGGACTAAACTTTGGCCCCGACGCAGGCAACAGGGGCCTTTGGTCCCGGTTGGTGGCACCAACCGACTAAAGAGTTTAGTCGGTTGTAGCCACCAACCGACCAAAGGTCGCAGCTTCCCGCCTTTGGGCTGCCGAATTGAGAGTTTGGTCCCGTTGGTGGCTCCAACCGACTAAAGGTTGATTAGTCACGGTTGGTGCCACCAACCGACCAATGCGCTTTGTATATAAGTGGCACTTTGCGTTTTGCGCTCATCGCCACATTGCTTCGACGACGCCAACGCATCGGCGCCGCCAGTTGCCCCGACGCCGCCGCCGCTCCGCCGCCGCCGCCGCCGCCGCCGCCGCCGCGCCGTCGTCGTCGCCGTCCTCCCGAGCCCGCTCGCCGTTATCGCCGCCAGCTCTGCCAGTGTCGCCGCCAGGCTCCGCCGCGTCGCCGTCAAGCGCCCAGCGCTGCTGCCGCCGCCGCCGTCGCCGCCGCCCGCCCAGCCTCCGCCACACTGTGAGCCACGCGCCAGCACCGCCAGGCTCTTTTTTTTTCATTTTATTATTTTAGTTTTTTTCTGTTCATATAATGCATATATGTGTATGTGTATGTATATGTTCATATATGTTATGTATATGTTTCATTTTATTAGTTTTTTTTCTGTTCATATAATGCATATATGTGTATGTGTATGTATATGTTCATATATGTTATGTATATGTTTCATTTTATTAGTTTTTTTCTGTTCATATAATGCATATATGTGTATGTGTATGTATATATGTTCATATATGTTATGTATATGTTTCATTTTATTAGTTTTTTTTCTGTTCATATATGTGTATGTATATATGCGGCTCTGTTCATATGTGGCTATATATATGCAAAAGATAGATTTTAGAAAAGTTCGTTTTTTTCTGTTCACAGATTTTTTTGTTGATATTAATTATTGTAGAATATGCAAATGTTGGTATATTCATATGAACAATGCATTAGGCAAAACCTTTGTTTTTTTTTTGGAATTTTCTATTTGAACATTTTTTTTAAAACAAGCAATACTAAAAGAATGAGAGGGAAAAGGAAAATAAGAAGAGGAAGAAAGGAGAAAAAGAGGAGAGGAAGAAGAGGAGAAATAAATAAGAAGAGGAAAAAAGAAGAAAAAGAAGAGGAGAAGAAGAAAGGAATAGAGGAGAAAGGAGAAATTCTATTTTTTCTTCTTCTCCTCTATTCCTTTCTTCTTCTCCTCTTTTTTTTTCTTTTACTTCTTCTTCTTCTTCCTTCTTCCTTCTTCCTCTTTTCTTCCTTTTCCTTAATTATTTTCCTTTCTCGAGGGAGAAGAAGAAAAAGAAGAGGAGAAGAAGAAAGAAAGGAAAGGAGAAAGAAGAAACTTAAACACGAGGGGGTGGTACCGATACCCCCTCCCCGATATGTATATGTATGTCGCGTCGTTGTCGATATAATTAACCCCCTCTAGATACAACTGCAGCACCCCCTCGGCCCTCTTGCTCGACCAAAACTCTCGAGGACACCCAAACCCTAGAGAGAAAACGATGTTGAATAATAATTGACATGTTGTCAATATTTGCAGAAACTATGGAGCACTCCCGAGACGAAGAAACAGAAGCGATGTTGGGGGAAATAATCGCAAATGGAAGTGATGATGTTGCGTCATTTCTCATCGACACCGTTGGTCAGATGGATGAAGAAGAGGGCTATGATTATGATGGCTTCACTCATTAGTGCCGGTACAAGAGGAGGACTATGTTCATGATGGCTCCGTGACACAATGGAGGTACAAGACGAAGGAGACCGTGCGAGCCGAGTCACCGAACCGAGTCCGCCAGGTATATATATATTAGTTAAGCTCGTCTTGACAAGTTAATTGATGCATCCATTGTTTTGGTATATGTACACATATTAAGTACTCGTCGTCTTTCTTCCTTATAATTTCTAGCCCTCCGGATCGAGCACAACTTCGCACGGAGACGAGGCCCAAGAAAAGTTGAGCTCGGATGAAAAGTTTGAGATCATAGAAATCGCGCCGACGGCGAACCGATTGAACCCAACCGGACAAAGAAGGCATTTTCGCTCGGTCACGGGGTTCTTGTTAGGGACAGATCCCGATCAGCATCCAGAATGGTATAAGCTCGCTAAGGATGAAGACGCTGAGGTGTCTTATGTCAATGATATGCGAAAGAAGATCTTTGGAATGAGCTGAAGGCAAATTTCACCCTACCGCCAGAGGAGGATCCGGAGAAGCCGTTAAAGAGCAATTAATCAAGTCGTGTGCTCTTAAGAAGATGGCTGGCCTAATGAGGAGGTGGAGGAAAGAGCTGAACCAGTTTGTCAAGAAAAAGAGACACCAGAATTCATCGGCAAATATGAGAAGATCAAAGATCATCGCCCGCATTTGTGGCCCACATGACATCGGAAAAGAGTAAGAAGATGTCGGAGACAAACAAGAAAAATGCTGCGAAGAAGACGCTTCACCATCGCACGGGTCGTGGCTACCTCAAAGCCCGCCTAAGTGGTCCAAGGCTGAGCATGATCTGCTTGAAAAAGGGATCGAACCGAGACGCGATCGCTGGCTGCACCGTTGCGGACTTGGTTCTTCGGGCTGGCGGAACCTTGGACCTAGAATGTAAGCGAAGTCGATGGGACGAACGAGCAACTGCAAACACCAGTCAAGAAACTTCGACAATATATTGATGCTGCGCAGCGAGGGACGCTCCTTCCAAACAGGAGAAGGACGAGCTCACAATGGCCCTTGGGAATCCCGAGCACCTGGATGGACACGAGGCACGCCAGCTCGCTCGTGGAAGGTTGGTTTTCCGGACGCAGGGGTTACAAAACCCACGAGAGGAGGAAGAAAGTGGAGCATGACCAAATGCAGCGCTGCTTTCAAGGGTAATGGGGCTAGAGGATCGAGAAGAGGAACGAGAAGCAGCAGATCGCAACAAACGACATGCCAAGCTTCCCCGGTTACCCGCCATCTCAGCCAGAAGCAGCGTTGCTTCCACCGAGCTGCTTCAGCCGGAGCATGTCTTGACGGCTCCTGCCAGCTATCCCGTGGATGGTATCACGGAGTCTCAAAATTGCCACATTATGGCGCCAAGCATGAATTTGAAGGTCAAGGCGGTTGTTGGCCAAGTTTATCCTAGTGGACCCGCACAACTTATCACCGCCACCGATTCCGTAAGGATTTGCTAAGGTGATGGTTGATGAAATAACGGAGGATTTGAGGACCTCGGCTTGAGCACCCTACCGGTGAAGGGAGACTAGGCTGGGTTCTGCTCAAGACTCCATGCCTATGGCGGAAGGAGCTCATCGACCTTCTCGAATGGACGCCTCCGCCTCCTCCTCCTCATCCGGCGAGTCAGGGCACTCCGCCTCCTCCACCGCCTCCTCCGCGTGAGTGACGATCAGGGCACGCATGGCGGCACTCCGCCTCCTCCACCGCCTCCTCCTCCGGCGAGTGAAGATCAGGGCACGCGTGGCGGCACTCCGCCCCCTTCTCCGGCGCGTGGCGGCACTCCGCCTCATCCTTCTCCGCCTCGCCAGCAAGGGCGGAAGAGACCCGCCCGCCCGGCTGCTCCGACGCGTCGTAGTCCTTCTCCTCCGCCTCGTAAGCAAGCACGAAGGAAGACAGACGCCGCAGCCGCCCGTCTGCTCCGGCGCCTAGCAGCACAAGAAGAGAGAGGTAATACAGATACGGTCCACCTCTAAAGCCAGAGAGAAGTTACCGTATGAGAGGAGCAAGGAGGAAAACGATCGATCGTGCGAGACCCAAGTGAATGAGTTCTTTGAAGGGTTAAAGCAAAGATACATCCACCTCCGGAGGAGAAGGTCGATCCGTGAAAGCAAAGCGCACTCTCAATGCCCCGAGGAAACCACCAAAGTCTCCGCCGAGAACCAACTATGAGCGACATTCGAATGACATATCTCCAAGCCAAGCGGTCGGGAACTACTATCAGCGATAAATGGTTAAAAGAACAACGGGCAAAGGGAAAAAATTGCCCAGCTCGGCGAACAAGCACAGCAATCGTGCCCCGCTGAATGTGTCTAATCCTCCGGGGCGGTGGCGGTTATGGCAATCTTGAAGATTACCTGCCCGACGATGCACTTCCGATTTCATGGAGGTGGACTTATTCAGATACTGAGTACGGGAAGCCTCTCGTCAAAGATGAAAAGTCTCGACAACAATGATGCTAAGATTCCACAGTTGGTACATGAAAACCTGCAGAGAGTCTGAGGGGACGAACACTTTGTATCTGAATATTAAAGAGGAGCACGACCTCGTTTCAAATGATCTGTTGTCTATTCCATTTGAGGAGTTCTTCGAGTTCTTCAATCAAAAGGCCCTCGATAAATTAATGGTCTTTTGCTACTGCCTGTAAGTACTATTTCTGTCATTAGTCTTTATATATAGCTCGGCTCTTTCATTGCATGTATTTATAATTAATTATCCTCAATATATTATGCAGATTGAAGATCGTCGAGTGCAAAAAATGAAATCTATGATATTGGGTTCATTAACACAAATATCATAGATGTTTTCTGGTTGAAAAGCACGCCGAAGAGGCCGAGGACAACTTGCTACAATCATTGATCAAAAATCAAAACAAAGATACCATACTCTTTCCTTACCACGGCCCGTGAGTGTTACTGTCGTGTGCATATTCGGTTTTCCTTATTACTCGAGCGAGGTTAATGTAATTGATGAGTTATGCATGCGTGCAGGTTCCACTATATTCTTCTGGAGATTAAGCTTGAGCGTGGACTAGTAACCGTCTTAGACTCCAGACGGAAAGATCCCAGCACCTATGCGGACATGACTGAAATGCTCAGCAAGTAAGTTCAATCGATCATTATCGCACCATATCGGCAACTTTTTGTTCATTTCCTGATATCTCAAGTAATAACAAATATTTTCTTTGTCTTGCAGGGTTTGGAAACAGTTCACCGCACAAGCTCCGGACTGCCAAGGAGCTGCGATATACATACCAAAGTAAGTACTATCGGCGCAAGATCTCCGTTGATTCTATAGCTATACTTTCATCAATGCCATTTATATAATGCTTCATTATCAGTTTGATTGACCTCTATTTCTCGTAAAGTGCTTGTGGCAGGAGGAAGGAATGATTTCTGTGGATACTACGTGTGCGAGTTCATCCACAACGCGACATTGAAAAACAAGCGGGCTACTCTAGAAGACAATATGAAGTGCGTAAGCAATAATATTCGCAATTTCATTTTATTACACCATCATTTCTGTTGAGTTTCATTCATATATATGTATTAATTAACCCCTTCTTCAAATTAATTAGACATGGCAGATGCGGATGAACTCCTACCACCAGATCGCATGAAAGCAATTCAAGAGGAATTGGCAGGATTCTTTCTTGAACACGCCATCAAGAAAGCGGAGAATACCATGTGGAACTTGAATTCAAATGCTAGTGGTTTGTAATTAAGAGATCTTATATAGATTGTACATGTATGTAGCCAGTAAAACTTGTTGTTCGACCAATCTCTCGAGAAGGAGAGGTCGATCGATCACTTCTCTCGGTATGCATGACGAACTTCAGATGAATGGTTCTCTCGATCACTTATGTATATATACTACGAAGCGCCGAGCAAGCACGGACATAATTAAGAGAGGACACTTCTCTCTATTAATTAGCTAGCTAACGAAACACCTAAATTAACCCCCAAAACCCCCAAAACCCCCAACCCCCTCCTTTCAAAAAAAAAAAAACCAGGCCATCGAATGCAGACACGTGGGCGCCTTTTGGTCCCGGTTGAGCCACCAACCGGGACCAAAGGCCCTCGACTGGGCTCGGCGCACAGGGCCACGTGAAGGCTCATTGGTCCCGGTTCGTGTTTGAACCGGGACTAATGGGTTGAGGTATTAGTAACGACCCATTAGTCCCGGTTCCCGAACCGGGACTAAAGGCCCTTGCGAACCGGGACTGATTGGTGGTTTTCTACTAGTGTGTGGGCTGAGTCAGACGCCACTACCTAGGCCTTCTTTTTTACTTAGGTAGAAACCTAGTGCATACTTTATCTATCTCCACTCAACCCGTCTCCCTTCCAAGACTAGCCGTTGCTGCTAGACCTTGCCGAAAAAGGCCGCCCCCTCGTCGCCACCATCGGAGCTCGCCGCTCATTGCCACAAAAGGTTCGACCCCTGCCTCTCCTTGCCCTCGCGCTTCGCTCCATTGCATCCGGCCGGCCTCCCTCGTCGCAGGCCACACCAAATTTGTTGTGTTGTTGTAATGGATAGATTGATTGATATATATTCTAGGATGATATGCTTATAGGGTGGAATCCATGGATTTTATAGGAATTCTGTAGGAATCTGCGACCAATATACATTGTAGGAATGATAAATTTTAGGGTGAGTAATCCATTGATTGATATGCTTAGTGTGGATTGATAATTTTGTAAAATTAGTTCTAGAATGCATGTTATACGTACAGGGCATTACTATGATGCGGATATACCTGGTTTTAGCTGTCGGATGCAAAAAGAGCAGCCAGATTATTTTCTTCAACCTAATGCCCCTTATCCTATTCATCTTCTTCCCTGAAGCTGCCCCCACGTTCTGTTGACATGCGCCGCTCACGACCGGCAGCGCTCCCACGCCATCTTAGCCGCACCGGCCTCCCCTCAACGGCCGCCCATGGCCATCCCTCCCACCCTGGCGAGGGAATTTTTTTTCCGAGGAACTTGCACCCCTCCCACACACCTAAGTCCCCCTTCCCCACCCCTAAAATAGATCTCCGGCATGTCTGCCTACGATCGACGGACTCAATTCTAAATTCACGCGACTTATATGTAGGCATTGTGTAGATGTATAAGAGGGTGCTTGGATCCAAGGGACTATTTTTAGTCTGACTAAAAATAGTCCCTTTTAGAGGCTAAAGTTCCAAGCACCCCTGACTAAAAGAGAGGCTAGGACTAGTCTTGATGCTAAATTTTTTTAGTCATAGGAAACCTACTAAAATATGTATTAGCCCTCTTTCTCCTCATTTAATTTCTTTACTTTAACACATGCGAGTTCTGGATTGGAGGGTTTGGAGGATAATAAATGCTCAATAACTTGATTTTAGTCTCTTTAGTATTTGGATCCAAGCATGGGTGAGGCTAGCAAGTTTTAGTCCCACTACTTTTAGTCATGTGACTAAAACATATCCAAGCACCCTCTAAGTATGATAAAGTTTAGCAAAAAAAATACGTTGGTAAAAATCAACACGTCGCTAAAACAGAACTACTACCTCCGTCCTGGTTTATTACTTTCCTTTGTATTTTATGTCTAAATTTGACCATAGATTTTACTAACAAAATATTAATGCATGTCCGCAAAAATTATATCATTCGACTCGTATTTGAACATAGTTTTCATTGGTATTATTTTTGACATGCATTGACATTTGTTAGTTAAATCGATAATAGACGGAGACACTATCTGACTAGCAGTACCAACATTTGTCAATGATAACCAACATTTGATGTACCAACTACAACCTCCGTCCTGGTTTATACGTTTCCTTTATAGTTTGTGCCAAATTTTGACTAAAGATTTAACTAACAAAATATTAATGCATGTCAAGAAAAATTATCTCATTGATTTCGTATTTGAACATAGTTTTCAAAAATATAATGTTTTGTGACATGCGTGAAAATTTTATTAATTTAATACTACCTCCGTCCGGGTTTATTAGGCCCCCTAGTGTTTTGAGCCAAACTTTGACCATTCATACGACTAATAAAATATTAAATATATGCTACAAAAAGTATACGGTTGGATTTGTATTTGAAAGAGCTTTCTAAAGGTATGATTTTTGTGGCATATAGTTAACATTTTATTAGTTAAATTTGTTGGTCAAACTTTAGCCCAAAATGAAAGGGGGGCTAATAAACCCGGACGGAGGTAGTATATGGTTAAAATTTGGCACAAAATACAATAAGATTAATAAACCCGGACGGAGACAGTATGTGACTAGTAGTAATTGATGAAACATGGAAGCGGTGACATTAACCACGCGCACCAACCTCTGCCGCTTTCTGGTCTGTGTTGTCCCGCCACGCGTCAACTATTGCCATGCTGTCCACCCCCACCACCCCCGCCCTGCCTCGGAAGTGGAGTCGCTCCCACACCACACCACCCAGCGCAGCAATCCCACTCCCACATCGCTGCCTCCGCCACGCTCCCACATCGCTAGCTTCCCCCTCACACTCTGAGAAGAACCCAAAAGCAGCCACCTCCCATGGGCCGCGGCCGTGCCAGGAGGCGCCCTCCGACCCCCTCCGACTCCTCATCGTCGTCGGAGGAGCTCCTGCTGCCGGTCGGCGTGGAGGCGGAGGATGAGGACGAGGCGGACGATGAGTCGGAGGAGGACGACGAGTTCATACTACTGCCGGTCGGCGCGGAGGTGGAGGTGCGCAGCGACGACCCTGGCTTCGCCGGCTCCTTCTACGAGGCCACCGTCGCCGGCCACCTGCTCTCCGCCGGCCGCCGCGGCCGCTACAAGGTGGCCTACACCACGCTCCTGGCCGACGACGGGGACGACGAGCCGCTCACTGAGACCGCGGCCGCCGCCAACGTGCGACCGCGGCCACCACCGGTCGAGGAAAGGGATAGGGAGTTCGCGGTGCACGAGATGGTGGAGGCGTTCCACAACGACGGGTGGTGGGCCGGCGTGGTCTCCGCCGTCGTCCCGCCGCCGGTGATGGACGGAGATCACCGGCAGCCAAGGGCGTACAGGGTCACGTTCCCCACCTCGCGGGAGACGCTCGAGTTCGGGGAGGCGGATCTGCGGCCGCACCGCGTGTTCGAGGACGGCCGGTGGGTCCCTGCTGCAGAGGTGGTAAGTGGGGTGCCTCTCTCTGTCCTCTGTTCATAATTCTCATAGTAGTAGTACGTAGTACTTTTGGTGGCAATTAGAAAATATCAGTTAGTAAAAAATGACGTAGCTTTACAGTTCCGTGGCCTGTCGGATGCTGGTTCAAGTCTAAGAAGTGTATAAGGGCCATGAACACGGTTATATTTTTTGGTTTCTTTTGGGGAACATGCAGTGGGGTCGAACATATTGTAGATTTTCAAACTAATTGCGCTCATATTGAAATTATAATTCCATTTTAAACAGCTCGTGCTGTGCTTGCACAGTTTCTCATTTGAGATTGTCTGCTCTCTTTATCATCTGAATTCGCGTACCTTCTTGAAGTTATTAATTCCAGCCCACATATTCCTATTTTGGGCTGTGCTCTCAGACCAGCCATTACCAGTTAGGTGATAATGAATACTGAAATATTAGCACTAGTCCTAGATGTTTCTCGAAAATTATTGATGAAAATTTGACATTTTAGCTTACAAATTTGGGGGCTGCCGGACTATACAGCCAAGTATATGCACTGTATGATAATTTGCAGCCTTGAGATAAATGTAAATATTTTCCAAAGGTGTATTAACTTGTGCCGCTAACTTCAAATTAAAAGGATGTGGGTGGATCATTTAAAATGCATATAACTTCTCAATTCAATGACTAATCTGCACTCATTGTGCAGTTATCTCTTTCATTATTTCTGATTCTCTTGTTGTGTGCAGGGCATTGGAAGTCCTATGTTCGGAGAGGGAAACCAAGTTGAAGTGAGTGGAAAATACTTTGGTGCATCCTGGAGTCAAGCTACTGTTCTTAAAGTGATTGGTGCTACAAATTTTCTAGTACAATACATGTATACTAAAGATGATGGGGAATTGGCCACTGAGATTGTTGATTCTCAAGATATTCGGCCAGCACGCGCCATCACCCGTATGGACTCCAAGTACAGATTTTCTCCTTCTTCTCATGTTGAGGTCCATCATGAAGGTAGCTGGTGGCCTGGTGTTATTGTTAAGGTTTTATGTAGTGGAATCAACAAGAAGTATGTTGTGAAATTGAAGAATCACAAGACAGACATGGAGGATGTGGAACCTGTGGATGTTTTGACGGTCGAAAATACGCAACTAAGGCCACGGTTTGACTGGGACGGTAAAAAATGGGTACGCTGCGTGAAAGAGGTACAATTACTGCATAATCCATGTTTTGTCTTCTCTCATTCTCTTCTCCTGTTTTCTTGTTGATTTCAACAAGTATATTATAAGTACTTAATTTTAGTCTTTCAGATTTCAAAGAAATTTGACAACCATACCATAGTGCTTTGGCTCCTCTTATCACTATTGTTGCTGTGTTGCACCATAGTGCATCGTTTGCATCAGGGCTAACGACACTTTCCATCTGTTTATTCTTCAATCCCTTGGGCCCAGTAAACTGTGATAGACTTAGGCCTGTTATGATGGTCATATGTTCATCTTGTAGTATATGTTTAGGAAAACAAATGCGCACTTGAAAACAGAAGCTTCTGCAAATGAATTAGGAATATGCAAGTTAATTCATAATTGGAATATTATCCCTCTACTCTACATTCCAAAAATCAATGTTGCCTCAAATCTTTATGGTGTACTGATGTGTTATTTTTTTTTCTTATGTGTTAGAGTTCACACCAAAATTATGTCCATGAGATGCATCCATTCCAGAAATCTTCTAATGAAACTCGATTAACTTCTCGAAAAAGGCTAGTTTCCGCCTTGTATGATGACTCTGATAAAATCGGTAATGAACCTAATTCTCATCGTGACAAAAAGTTGAAGAATGAAGATGTGATATCAGGACTAGTTTCTCCTCTACCTTTGTCCATTTGCAATGAGAACAATGAAATTACTCATAATCAAGGAAATGCAGTGTTGGCATTACGGTCTGAGCTATCACTTGCTTCACTGCCACCAATGGCCGCATTTAACCAGCTGAGTTCATCTTCAGTTGCTCCAAGCTGTCATCTGGAACAAACATCTTCTCAGATGACTATCATATCCTATACGCCACAAATTCGACAGTTACGAGCTTCCTTATTTGGAGCGTTACGGGCTGCTAAAGCCATTGATGAAGAGAGCAACGTCATAGCTGTCTCTGAACACTGTAAGTTTTGGATTATTTAATGTCTGCTAATTGTACAACACACACTGAAAATACTAACTAGCAATTTTTTGCAGTGGATGAACTGCCTAAGGATGTGACTGCTGGATGCAGAATACTTCCAAAAACAAATATGGCTAGTTGTACTGACATCAGAGGTATGTGTTCTGATTTCTTAACATTCAGCAATATTTACTGATTACAATATGTTACTAGCAGTTGTATCATGATACTTTCCATTTTCAGGTTCACAAGAGGGTAGTGGAATAGATGATCTTCAGCAAGGAGGCTATGATAGTGAAACTAGTGTTGAGCAGGACACTGGTGGAGAACTATGTCAGAGGTATTTGGTTATGGCTGATAATGCCAGCGTTCCCTTGTTGCCTTCAGCAGAGAGTTGTGAAGCTAATGAGGACAACACGGGCGCTGCGGTGGAGTGTGTGACTAGTTATGTTGCTGCAGCCGAGGACTTGTGTCTCATACCTATGGCTACTTTAGATGGTGTTGTACCGAATCTGTTACCATTACAGTGGGATTTGGAGGTCAATATAACTGAAGATATGGATGAGAAGAACCGTCAAGGGAATGTGGTTGGGTTAGCCAGCAATGGGAATCAAAATCAGTATACTAGTGTTGACTGTCCATTCTCAGCCACATCCTTAGCTGCACTCAAGGATGACATGATTATCATGGAAAGTCCAACCAACAAGTTTTCATGCAGTAGCCAATCCCTTGAGAAGTCGACAGTAACTCGGCTGTCTTCTGTTGGTATGAGCAATTATAGTGTGACAGAAACTTTGGATGATAGCTTGACCATAACAAATGGTGCGGAGGGCACACCAGTATCCAGGTATGTTGCAAGCAGAACAACCGATTCTGTTGGCTTTCCCTTGTCGCCAGAATCTGTAGCTATGCATGAGAGTACCATGGGATCCTTGGCAATCCACCGTCTTCCATTTGTGAAGACGTCTCCACTGTGGGCACATCTTGAGGCACTGGAAATATTCAGGAAAGCGCCACAGCGACCACATTTTCGTCATTTCGAGCAGTATTGTCCAGAGCTCCGCGAAGGGATGGCATTAGGTTTGATGCACTCTTTTGCCAATTTAGCAGAAAGCATAAACACGCTGGATGTTCAGGGTGACAAAAAACTACTCGAACAGAAGATGAAGAGCCTCGCTTTGCTCGAGGAGAATGGTTTCGACGTCACGCACCTGAGATCACGCGTGGAAAGTTTAATCGCCACAGGTAATAGTCGCGTCGAAGAGCTGGAGGAGAAGATTGCTCGCATAGAAACCTATGACCAAGAACTCGGCACGCAAGTTCGTGCGCTGGCTATGACCGTCCATCGTCTCGAACTGCATGCCTATCTCATGCGCAACATGATGAGGTCTGCCATCATGCGGAAGATGAGCAATGCCGTGAAGATCTCAGGACTCAAGGCAGAAGCGAACGATCTTGAGAGATCGTATCTTCCCAACGCCGCGCCACGGTGAGTTTGGTCTATATATGGTGGGGAGCATGTCGGCGCGCTTGTGGATAGGTAGTTGCCACAACACCCAGCTAGTTGTTGCGTAGATACTAGTTCGTAGTGCTATCCTGCAGTTGGCCGTGCGACGGGCGAGTCTTTTGTGTATGTTGTTGCTCTGGTATGGTACAGGCAGCTATCTGTGAAATACCGTACGTGTAAGCTGAACCTGGACAGTATGCGCTTGGGCTACTGAAGTCACCTTTGGTATTGCGTACATGTCATAGTAGTGTGCTGCCTTGTGTTCTCTCCCGTTGTATTCGGCCTTGTCTTCGGCCTTGTGTTCGGCCTTGTGTTCTCTCCTTTCGTGTGCGTCCGCGTGTCTACCGTTGTAATGGGTAGTACTGCTGTTCGGTCTCTCCGTGTGCTCTCTTGGAACACGTTCAAGGTTTGGGCGCCAAGGACAAATGTGATGTTGTCAAAAACTCGGTGTGTGCGGCCAACCCCAGTTTTGTCTGCCTTCAGGAGACGAAACTCTCCCTGCTCGACTCGCGGAAGGCCATCTCCTTCCTCCCTGGGCGGCTCTTGCAGTTTGTTGCGAAGAACGCCGACGGGAGTCGCGGGGGCACCGTCACCGCCTGGGACCCCTCCTCCTCCTCCCTTGTTTCTTCCTCCGAGTCCAGCTACTCCCTCACCGTAACCCTCTCGTGCTCTTCGAACGCCCTCCTCTCTATCACTAACGTGTACGCCCCCTCCGACCACTCGCTCACCGACGCCTTTGTCGAGGATATGCTCTCAGTCCCCCCCCCCCCCACAACGCCTCTGCGCGTGGCTCGTTGTGGGCGATTTCAACCTCATTCGTCATCCTATTGAGAAGAATGGGGGTCACTTTGACGCCGGGCGTGCGGCGCGTTTCAATGCGTTGATCAATACGCTTGCCATGCATGAGGTGCACCTCGTCTTCTTTGATAACTTGTGGGACGCCGCCTTCCCTGACACGCCTCTTGCGTCGCTCCGCCGCACCACGTCTGATCACGTCCCCCTTTTGGTCTCGGCCTCCACCAAAATCCTGACCCCCTCGAGGTTTTTCTTTGAGAATGCTTGGCTTCTTGATCCAGCCTTCCTTCCCACCACCCTCCCTTCCTGGGACTGCCCGGTTCATGCCTTGGATGTAGCTGGGGCTCTGGCAGCTCGTAAAAAGGCTTTCAGGATCACCTTCAAGATTTGAAAAAAGCAACACCGGTTCATCTCCACTTTTGATAATGATTGTAGGTATTCTTTGACCTGTTTGACTTTTGGGAAGAAAACCGTGTCCTCTCTGTAGATGAGGTTGCACTTTGTCATGACGCCGGGCTCGCCCTCGCTGCCTTTGTCGAGAGACAGTGTGCGCATTGGCGTCAACGCGGAAAGTGTCGCCCGGTGTGTGAAGGCGACGTGAACACCCAGTTCTTCCACGCATCGGCCTTGCATCGACGTCGCAGCAACATGATCAGGGCGCTAGAAGTCGAAGGGGTGCATGTCGTGGACCATGCAGGGAAGGCCGCGACGCTTCTGGGTTTCTTCGCGTCCCTGCTGGGCCGGCCCAGGCCCCCCGTTTGGAGCTTCGACCTGGCTGCACTATACGCCCGTGCCCCCATGGTTGATGGACCACCGCCGGTGACTCCCTTCGTGCGGTCCGAAATCAAAGCTGCGGCGGACGCCCTCGACCGCACCAGCGCCCCGGCCCCCGATGGGCTTGGGCCTGCCTTCTACCAGGCGGCATGGGAGGGTGTGGCGGCGGATCTCCATCGCCTCTTCGACGAATTCCACGCCGGTACTGCAGCTCGTCTAGACGGGATCAATCGCGCCTACATTGTGCTGCTCCTGAAAGGCTCCGGTGTGCCAACCCCAGCTTCCTTCCGCCTGGTCTCGCTGCAAAATGGCGACGTCAGGATTCTCTGCAGAGGCCTCACATCTTGCTCCAGCGACATGTCGTTCATCTGATTGATGATGATCAGTCTGGCTTTGTTCGGGGGTGAAGCATCTCAGAATATTTTGTCTATGCCACGGAGCTGGTGCAGTGCTGTCACAGGCGGCGCGCCTCGACTATGGTGCTCAAGCTTGACTTCGCCAAAGCATTCGACTCCATCAACTAGGAGATCTTGCGCAAGATCTTGGAGGTCCGGTGGTTTCCGTCCCTCTGGTGTGATTGGATGGACACCCTCTTCCACTCTTCGCACTCGGCGGGCCTGCTCAAGGTGGTGTCGGGGAGATGGTTCTAGGTCAAGTGTGGCCTCTGGCAAGGGGACCCCATCGTCCCCTACCTCTTCCTCATTGTTGGGGATGTGCTCCAACAACTCATCCGCCATGACAACGTGCTCCGGCACCCCCTCCTGCGAGATGCACCTGCGGTCATGCTCCAGTACTTACGCCGATGACATGTTGATCATCATGCGTGCTTGTGTGGACGGAGCGGCCCGACTCAGACGAATCCTAGATCATTTTGCAGATACCACCGGGCTGGTGATAAAATTCACCAAAAGCACCATTGCCCGATGCATATTGAGGAGGAGGTCTGGGATTAGGTGGTTGGGATCCTCGAATGCGCGACCGGTGCGTTCCCTCATACGTACCTCGGCCTCCCTCCGTGGCCTCCCATGCCTTGCTCGTTGCATGGGCGGTACACCTAGCGTCTACAGCATGCTTGCCGTACAGTATGCCTACATTTACCTCCGGCTACCCCGATCTAACGGCGTGATACCAAAGCATTTGTGCCACCATCCCAGGGTTTGGGCGCCTAGCAGACCGTATCACGAGCCCCTACCACGAGCACCGGCGGATCCATTCGCTAGTAGGGTAGACGCAGTGGATTCCCAACAGAAAGTCTGTCCGCGATCGAGTGCGGTCCTCCCAGCAGCGGCGGAAAATCATGCGGACGGCCATCTCCTCCTCAGAATCGCAAGGGACAAGGTCCGGGTCAAAGGATCCGGACCTCTCGGAGTCAAATCCACTACCAACCATGTCATAGACTGCCGGAGTTCGCCGGAGAGGAGCTAGGGACGGAGGGGAGTGGAGTAGAGTGGCTAGGGTTTGGTAAGAAGTACGGATAGGGCTGAATTTATGTGGCCCCCTGGTGAACCATAGTGGGTTGGATACGACATGACAGTTGCGGCCGGCCGCAGTCGGGCATCCCTGTATCCACCCCACATACGTGATGGATATGGGGATTGTCGGTCAGCTCAAGTGTTTAGGTTGCGTCTCGGGCGTTTGATGGGGTGGGAATTCTATGTCAGGGAAGTGACCGGACAACCCGCCAGTTGAGGCAATTATGGGGCGCTCGACTATAGATGATCTTCTTGGTATCAGAAGAGACACCCAATTATGACAAAATGGAAAATTGTGGGATTGCGGTAGGTACCAGCAACTGGCTAACCAGTGAACAAGTTACACCTCGTACTGTATATTGACTCTTGTGTTGTATAAAAAGTTTACACTGTTTATGAAATATTGGTATTTCAGTTGGTGGTCCACAAGTATAATACTACTTTTGTCAGTATAGTGGGTCCGAAGTACTACTTTTTGTCACACAAGGACGCACATGCATCAGCCTCTTCTCCCTTCATTGCAAACAAACCCATAGATTATATCTCATCTTACACTACTGTAGGAATGCCTAGCAGTGGCGGGCCAGGCTCCCAGGGCCGCCCGCCACTGACATTCCCCCACTCCTATAGTGGCATCAGTGGCGGGCGCGCGCCCACGACTGGTAGAATCTCGGCAGTGGCTGGCAGTCTTTCTTGCCTGCCATTGGTTCATAATACTAGTTGTGACGGGCCCTCTGTGGCACCCGCCACAACTACTTCTTCAGCCACAACAACAATATACATTACAACATAAAACTAAAGTAAGTGATCATACACATTACATTCCGTTAGTTGAATGATCTGATTGACATGACCCATTCCGTTAGCTTAGCACCCGATCGTTTAGTATGTTGCTATTGCTTTCTTCATGACTTATACATGTTCCTATGACTATGAGATTATGCAACTCTCGTTTACCGGAGGAACACTTTGTGTGCTACCAAACGTCACAACGTAACTGGGTGATTATAAAGGTGCTCTACAGGTGTCTCCGAAGGTACTTGTTGAGTTGGCGTATTTCGATATTAGGATTTGTCACTCCGAATGTCGGAAAGGTATCTCTGGGCCCTCTCGGTAATGCACATCACTTAAGCCTTGCAAGCATTTCAACTAATGAGTTAGTTATGAGATGATGTATTACGGAACGAGTAAAGAGACTTGCCGGTAACGAGATTGAACTAGGTATTGGATACCGACGATCGAATCTCGGGCAAGTAACATACTGATGACAAAGGGAACAACGTATGTTGTTATGCGGTCTGACCGATAAAGATCTTCGTAGAATATGTAGGAACCATTATGGGCATCCAGGTCCCGCTATTGGTTATTGACCGGAGACGTGTCTCGGTCATGTCTACATTGTTCTCGAACCGTAGGGTCCGCACGCTTAAGGTTTCGATGACAGTTATATTATGAGTTTATGTATTTTGATGAACCTAAGGTTGTTTGGAGTCCCGGATGTGATCATGGACATGACGAGGAGTCTCGAAATGGTCGAGACATAAAGAATGATATATTGGACGGATATATTTGGACACCGGAAAGGTTCCGGATGAGATTGGGATTATACCGGAGTTCCGGGAGGTTACCGAAACCCCCCGGTAAGTATATGGGCCTTATTGGGCCTTAGTGGAAGGGAGGGAGAAGGAGCAAAGGAGGGGGCGCGCCCCCACAAGCCCAGTCCGAATTGGGAGGGGGGACGGCCCCCCCTTTCCTTCTCTCCTCCCCCCTCTTACTTCCCTCTCCTACTCCTAATAGGAAAGGGGGGCCAAACCTACTTGGAGTAGGTTTGCCCCCCTAGGGCGCGGCTCCCCTCTAGGCCGGCCTCCTCCTCCCTCCCTCCTTTATATACGGGGGTGGGGGCCACCCCATAGACACACAAGTTGATCATCGTGATCGTTCCTTAGCCGTGTGCGGTGCCCCCCTCCACGATATTACACCTCGGTCATATTGTAGCGGTGCTTAGGCGAAGCCTGCGACAGCTTGAACATCAAGATCGCCACCACGCCGTCGTCCGACGAAACTCCTCCCCGTACCTCTGCTGGATCGGAGTTCGGGGTGCGTCATCGAGCTGTACGTGTGTCAAGAACTCGGAGGTGCCGGAGTAACGGTGCTTGTATCGGTTGGACCGAGAAGACGTACGACTACTTCCTCTACGTTGCGTCAACGCTTCCGCTTCGGTCTACGAGGGTACGTAGACAACACTCTCCCATCTTGTTGCTATGCATCACCATGATCTTGCGTGTGCGTAGGAATTTTTTTGAAATTACTACGTTCCCCAACACTAACCCACGTTACTATTAAACTTTAGTTGTAGCGCCTTACTAGTAGCGCGGTTCCCTGCGCTACTGATAGGCATTAAAGCCGCGCTACTGCTAGGGTTTTCCCTAGTAGTGAAGACAAGCAAGGGCAAGGGAGCGGCCAAGGATGCTAGGGAGAAGGAGGCGCCCGAGAGCGAGTTGGTGGTGCTCCGGACACAGCGCACCCTCTTCACCTAGACGGTTGATCCGCTTACCCTCAGGGACATGTTCAGGCCCCTGTAGGGAAGGGAGACGTCGGGGCACCTGCCACGCGCATCATCCCTTCCTCCTTTGCCGAGGCCGGTCCAAACCGGTATCCCTTCTTTGTCGATTGTTTCTCATGCGGGCTCTGCCCCCCTTTTTCAGATTTCTTCAACGACATCATGCACACCTATGGCTTCCACCTTCTGGATTTCACGCTGAACGTTGTGGCGTGCATGGCCTTCTTTGCCCATCTTTGCGAGGGTTTTGCCAGAGTGTATCCCAGCACGGAGCTCTTTCGCCATTACTTCACCCCTCGCATCCAGCCAGGGGGCGCCATCTCCGGCTGTATTACTTAGATCCTGAGGACCCAAAGCAGGGGCACGTACCCAGAGGGTGCCGAGAAGGAGAGGTGGGACGAGTGGCGGGGCCGGTGTGCTGGATCGAGGAGGCAGATCCGCAGGAGTTCTGCGGGGCCCTTCGGAGGCCGCCGGTCCGCTGCAAGGACTGGAGCGAGCTCGACGCCGATGACAAGACGCTCATAGTCCCCACCACTAGGATCCATCGCCTCACCTCGGCCGGGCTCACCCTCGAGATTATTGGGGCCGATTTCATCCGCCGCCGGATTGCCCCACTACACAACAAGGGGAGGCCGGCCTGGGATTTCAGGAACACGGCTGACGTCATGAGGCTCCGCCCCTGCCTGAAACACAATTTCACGGTGCTGCAGCATGCTCATCTTTGCCAGAGGCTTTTTCAGCTCAAGGTGGATGAGGTCGGTGGGGTCGAGAGGACTAGCAAGGCCGAGAAAGCCAGCAAGGCCGTCAAGGTTGGCGGGTCTCTGTTTGGGTTACCAGCAGGAGTGGTCCTGTTGAGCAACAACTCTTGCCAGACTGCCATCATCGCCATGTTGCCGGACTTCAATGCGCATGGCCTCGACCTAAGCTGGGCCGAGCCGGAAGCGGAGTGGGTACAGGCATTCTTCAACAACCTGTCAGAGAGGTATGTTCGTGACGAGCCACTGCTCGTCCGTGACACCACTCAGGCAGAGCTGGCGTACATTGCCGCTAGGGCGGAGGAGGCGGCTCTTGCTAAGGAGGCTGGCAGCATCGGCACCATGGAGGACGAGGCCTACACGTCCGCAAAAGAGAAGGAGTTTGCCGAGTGGGCGGGGTCTGCCAGGGAGACCAGCGGCACCGGCGCCGGGCTCCCCCTTGTTGAGGAAACGGTCGAGGAGTCAGCTGAAGGGGAGACCGAGGTGGATGATTCCTCGGCCCCGGGGAGGAAATGCATCCTACGGCAGGCTAGCTCCGGCGAGCCAGTCTGGCCGGGCAGGACCATGCAGCAGCAACAGGCCCAGTCGCAGCTTGTGCGCCAGACGAGGGCCACGACAGCGAAGAAGGCGGCGGTCGCCGCCTCTTCCTCATCAAAGTGGCACAGGACCCCATCCCCTTCTCCTCCTCATTCGGACGGCACCGCGAAGGCCGATTTCGACCTCAGGTCCTTCAGCCCGAAGAGGAAGAGGAGTCCAGAGGAGGAGGAGGACGAGTAAGCACCTTGCCCTTCATCATTTCTGACCTTCAGCTGCCTGTGCTACCTTCTTTTAACTTGATCTTATCTTTGCAGTGACACAGAGACGATGGCCCAAAGGGTGGCGAAGAGGGTCAAGGCTTAGAGGGTGACGGGCCCCAGCGAGCGCTTCGCGCATGCCGCCACTGGTGGTGATCAGCCCAGACAGCAGCCCTCAGCGCAGCCCCCACTCCAGCGCCCAACGTAAGTCCGCTATTCACTCCCCATCGACATGCGTTGGTGTGTGCATCCTTGGTGCTGACCTTGCCGGGTTCGCAAGAGAAGAGCGGCAACAGGAGGAGCTGCTGAGGGCCACCCCTGACATGCCGCCCGCATCGACCACGCCCCCCGGAGGGGCATCACTGACATGGACACCCACCGCCGAGCCCACGCGCATGGAGGAAGAGGGGGCAAGCACAGGCACCGGTGGCTCCGTCCCCACAACGGACATTGGCGGGGAAGGAACCACTTCTCCTCAGCATGGCACGGGTAAGCTGCCTGCCTCCCGTCCTCTACTATCTTTGCCACGCAATATTCTCCTTTTTCTTTGTCCTGAACTTTGGTTTTGGCCTTGCTTCGTTCTGGTCTTCAGACCCTCTCTCGATGGACCAGCAGGACGTCGATATTGTTATCGAGGAGGTCACCAAGGACGCCGAAGCCGAGGCCACAAAGATTGATGTCGGGGCTGCCGCCAACGGGCCTGCTGGGGAAGTCCGCAGGGCTACTGCTGAGGAGGCCTGCAAGGCTGCTACCGAGGAGGCCGCCAAAGGGCCTGCTTGGGAGGAGGTGGCTGATGACCAGCCTTGTTCTCCTACAACCCCTGCCCCAGGCAAGTACTTGAAGGTAGGCGACGACCTGTTCGTCAGCCTTCCGGGGACGGCAAGCACCAGGGCGCCAGCAAAAGGGGAGGTCTTCGACGATGAGGCGCTCGCCGCTGCGGGGCTCTAGGTCGTTGATAAACCAAGCGCCAGCAGCGGTGGTTCCCAAGAGGAGCAGCTCCTCCGGGCCATGAGTGCCAATTTCTAGAAGCTTCAGATACTCCAACATGCCTGCTAGGACAAGGTGAACTCCAGGACGACAGCCGTGGACAAGGCCGAAGCAGACTTTCAAGAGCGCGTTGCTCAAATGCAAGTCTGGTTCGGCGAGGTCCGGCAGGAACTGAAGGACGCCCAGGGTTAGCTGGACGAGCGCAAGCGAGAGCTTCTCCTAAAGCAAGCTGACGTCAAGAAGACCCAGGAGGCGGCGAAGGAACAGGCCGCCAAGGACGAAGCTGATCGGTGGCAGCAACAAGCTTTGCTGGACTCCCAAGAGGAGGACCTCACTGCTCGTGAGCTGGCGCTTGTCGCCACGCTCCGCGGTAAGGACGAGGAGATTGAGAGGCTCGTCGAGCAGCAGACCCAGGAGCTGGAGCAGAAGCACAAAGATGCACTTGATGCTCTGGCCCTGGACCACGCCGACAAGGTGGAGAAGCTGGATCTGGAGTGGGAGGAGCTGAAGGAGGAGGTCTCAAAGTTGAAGAAGGACAGGGACCTGACCGCCCACACTCTGGCGGGGCTGCAGGTCACCATCTCTGACAACACCAAGCCGCTCTCCGAGGCCAACAATTCCATTGGTGACCTGAAGCTGAAGCTGGACACCTTGGAAGGGACACTTTTAGAGGACAGGGCCCGCGAGAAGACCCTGGCCAAGGCTCTTGAGGACGAGAGGCAGCTGAAGAAGGATGACGCTACCGCCCACAAGGATTATGTGGACAGCATAAATCTCTGGATCAGCCGCCTCATCGACATTGCAGGGAGGCTCATCACGCAGCTAGCCATCATGGGCATGCCGGATATCAGGTAGTCCCACGAGGCGAACATAAGCCCCAACGCCAGGCTGACCTTGTTCTTCGAGGGCGTTCTCAACGCCCTGGAGCAGCTCCGCTCCAATCGAGCAGCTTATCTGGCCAATGAGGCCCGGAGGCTCACTGGGTGCCTCGACCAAGGTGCTCACCAAGGTGGCGTTCTGGAACCCCAGCGTCGACTTCGCCAACACGCTGGAGAGCTTGCAGGAGGATGCGGACCTCACGGCACTCGAAGAGCATATCGAGCCCATCATCAGCTGCGTTGACAGAGTCAAGAGGGTGGAGGGCCAGCGCCAGGACTAGGCACCCCGTTCCTCATCGCCGCTGCGAGTTCATGCCCAAGACAATTTTATCTTAAGTTAAAACCGCGGCAACCTTTGATGTAATATAACTTTGCAGATGTAATATAACTTTGCAGTATTATGAAATAGTGCACGCTATCTTCCTGTCTTGATTTTTCCTTGTACGTGTGCACCCTACGCTTAGTTGGATAGGTTTGCCGGCGCGTAAACCTGTGCCACAACGCTTGAGGAACGGATCCTTAGCAGCCTGCCGGGGGCTCTTGCTGCCGGCCAAGCCACCTTGCCATTCTCGGCGCAGCCGCTTGAACTGTTGAGCGGACTCGAAACAAAACAAGGGCATTGCCAATAGTGGAAGGGTTCCCTTGCATGCAGGTTTTCCATACAAGGAGCAAAATCCTTCGAGGAAAATAACCCTATAATAGGTAAATTGCTCAAGGTTTTGCGTGACTTAGCTTTTCGCTGCCGCGCGGAAGGTTATCGTGGCTGCGGACGACACCGCTCGCCTGGCTGATGGCACCAGAGTTATGGAGATGATTTTGACCTCCTCCGCCACCAGCGCCCGTCCTGCCGCCTGCCAGCACTGGCGCGGATGGACCGGCTCCAAACAAGCTGACCGCTGGGGCCGCCTTCTCCTTCGGAGCCATGGCGATGAAGAAGTCGATGCGCTAACTTCTAGACCAGATTTTCAAAGCCTCTGCCCTCTACCTGGCGCGCCAAAGATGTCAGGCAAAACGACACCTATGGGATCATGAGGATCCCTTCTACGGTTGGCGGGGCACGGGGCTGCGCAAAGAGCAGGTCAAAAAGATCAGAATGAGGGGATTTTTACCCAGGTTCGGGCCGCGGGCGACGCGTAATACCTAGTCCTTCTTTTGTGTATATTTGGTGTTCTTGAGTTCTTGAACTAGCTGTGGTGCATGCCCAGTCCAAAAAGTCCGAATCCCTCCTCAGTACGCCTCGGGCCTCCTTTTATACGTCAAAGGGGTCGACACAGTGGCACATAGGAGGTGGAAAGCATCTACAGTGTACTATTTTATCTCATGACATCATAGGACAAACGCATTTAATGAGCTGCCTATGTGTCCTCTTGCTTTATCGGGGACGGCAACAAGGTTTGTCCCGTCCGTCGCTGCCTCTCCTTGCTTCGACGTGCGTCCAAGCTGACGAGGCATGCAGCGCCACGCTGGCTGGCTGGCTACTGTGCTAGCGCGGTGACAGAGTCTTCACGAAGATCTGCATGCAACCACGCAGGTGCTTGCCTAGTTGTCCTAGAAGCTGCACGCTACCACGCAGGCACTTGCCTAGTTGGTGGGCTAGAGTGGCGACTGAGCAGCCAAATCTGGCCATGGTCTTGCCGACGCCTCCTGCAAGGGTCTTGCCGGGGCCTAGTGGGCGTCCCTAGCAAGGATCTTGTCGGGGGTTTCGTGGGCGATCCCGAGCCTTGGTCTCGACATTGTCGATGGGGTTGGAGCCCTCAAGCTCAAGGGTGGCAGCCTTGCTGGTGTCGGGCAAGTCGCCCCGGCAAGGCTCTTGCCGGGGCTATGTAGGCCATCCCGGCAAGGCTCTTGCCGGGGGGAGATCCATCTTGCACCTTTTCTCTTCACGCCTCTGGCTTGAGTGTCGCTTTGGCAGTCTCACACCTTTCCTTTCTCTGCCCCGCCAAGCCCGACCGCAGGTGTGGCTACGACTGCTCATGCACAAGTAAAGGGATACAGATGATGGAAGGCGAGGATAGCTCATGATGGAGGTGAACTTTTATTTCTGTACAACTAGTGCAATGCCTTCATGTGATCTATATGATCGATCTGTGTGAACTTAATTTCTAAGTTGCTATGATGGAGCTAAACTTTTGCTTCCGAACTACTAGTGAACTGTGCATGATGGTCATTTGTATCGTCTATGATGCTATGAAGATTATGATGTGACTTTCTTCTATGTGATTGGATAACTATAAAATTGTCTTGTTAGCTTGTTTATTTATTTACTTAGATGAAGTGGAACTGGTTTGTGGTGTACACCGGGAGTAATCTTGGAATTTATGATTCATGGGAGACATGCAAGGAACAAGTGGACAGTTACAACACTACTAGGAAAAACCCTAGTAGTAGCGCGGGTTTAAAGCCTACTAGTAAGGCGCTATAGCTATTCCTTAGCAGTAGCGCGTGCGACATACGCTACTGCTAAGACAAATAGCCGCAGCGTGTGTTGTTTCCAGCGCTACTGCTAATCTAACTAGTAGTAGCGTGTTTCCGGTCCAGCGCTACTAGTATACGGTTTTTTGGTGTATTTATACGCCGTTATACAAATTGTGGTACAGTACCAATTATAAGGTTGTTATAACAGTGTGTAAAACGAAGGTGGATTAGGTTCAAGTGGAGGCAGCATGTGGTGCATCTCGAAACTATACTACTAGTTTGGATTAGTAGTACTTCCGATGTGCACCACATGTTGCCTCCACTTGAATCTAATCCGCCAACACAAGCTATTTAATCATCATCAGTCATTACCACCAACATTAGCTATTTAATCATCATAGTCATAGTGTAGCACATTCTCATCTTCAAACTCATTCTAGCTAGCTAATCACCACCAACACTAGCTACGATAGCTATCTAATCACCACCAACACTAGCTAATAATAATCATCATAGTCATTACCACCAACACTAGCTATTTAATCATCATAGTCATAGTGTAGCACATCATCATCTTCAAACTCATTATAGCTAGCTAATCACCCGTGCTGCTCTCTCTTAGGTAAAATAGAATAAAACATGTGTAGCACTCCTGCTTCATCATATTGGAGCATGCAGATGAACCCGTCTCCTAATTGTGGGTTGCGTTTCTGATTGCTGCCCTCTAGTACTTCTCTGCGATCCTTCACAATTTTGCTCCAGTCTTTGACTATTAAGCATTCCTCGGTGTTAGAAATCCTGAATGCACTAAAGTGCAATGTAGGATGTCTTGGCCCGTAAGCTAACCATGGTCATGCGACCTTTAGTCTCGATCCAATGAGGCACAGCTATCATCGGGAGTCCCTGTTGAAGAACATCGTAGTAACATACTTAGCAATGAAGTTTAGCTTAAAAAATAATAATGTATGCAAAAGATGCACTGAGGACAAATAGTAAAATCTTACCATCTTTCCTAAATAGCTATGACCGTAGTTCAATACAAACACTATGGGTTGCATGTTTTGAGTACTAAGATTTTTAAGTCCAGAAAAATAATTTCTCTTGACAGCATCAAGATCCTCAAGCCATGAAACATAATGACTTATCTCCTCGCAGTTTAGTTTAGCCCCGGGAGAGTGGACGGTCCTGTCTACCAAGCGCCGGACATGTTTTCTTGAATGGAAATAAGATGTCAATAGAAAATAGTTGTCAACTATTTTTTGAATAAACAATATCAAAGACATAAATATGGTTGAGAAACTCACATAACGGTAGAACTGGAGGCATCTGCACGTCGACCCAGATGTCGATATTACCTTTAATATCATCTTCCGAACAAATATCAAAGGTGATAACCATATCAGGCTCAAATGCATAAGCCTTGCAGAGTGCTTGCCAAGTTTTGCATTCAAAATAGGTGTAGGTGTCTGCATTGTATAATTTTGCGGCGAAAGTATAACCATGCTCGGTGTTCAAGTTAACTCTCTTTACCTCCATAGTTTTCATAGGACTGAAACCAATCTTATCCAAGACAAAAATTCTTGCATGGCATGGGATACGCTAGTAGAATAGTAAAAAATTAAAATTATAAGTTGAAGCAAATGAAGAAGTCATGCTTAATTACGAAAAAGACTTGTCATTGTGACTTATTGTATCCACTTCAAGGTCTCATCCAGTTTGATGCTGAAGCGCCTACCATCAACTAGGAAATTTCTGTCGCACAGCCACGCTCGTCGTTGCAGTATTCACACATACCGAAATCCTTTTCGTCGTCAGACATTTCCTATGTTCATAGTTGAAACATTAATTGAAAATCGATCATTTAATTCTCCTACTAGCAAATCCGGGACACTCGATATTTCCTACATATTCTCGCACAAGCCATGCTTAAATTCACGGAAAAATCCGGTATGACCTTTGCTAAAATAGGACATATCGAGTGCCTGGAATTGGCCGGAACAGAAATGAATCAACACTACGGTGAAACATAGGCCACTCGGAAGCACATTGCAAACAAGAACACCAAGACATCCTCTATATTCAGAATGCATCATCATCGACATCAATGATATGTCAACTATATGGCACTAGCATTTTCATTATCGACATTTACAACACATTCTCATTTGGCTATTCTCACCTAGAGGTCTTAAGTGGTCGACGATGGGGACGACTGCGGGATGAGGCAGGGGCAAACTTGATTTTTGCATAGACAAAATATATTAACCACTAACTACAAATAAACTAATTCTATTAAGCACTTACTATAAATAAACTAATTCTATTAAGCACTTACTATACATAAACTAATTCTATTAAGCACTTACTATAAATAAACTAGTTCAATTAAGCACTTGCTATAAATAAACTAGTTGTATTAAGCACTTACTATAAATAACCTAGTTAGTTAACCTATCTAGTTAACCTAGATAATTAACCTAATTAAACTAGTTGACCTAGCTAGCTAGCCTAGTTAACCTAGCTAGTTTGAATTTTTACTAATTTACTAAAAAATCTACTCTTTGCAAGAACATAGTGAGGAGAAGTGAGGGAGGGAGGAGGGAGCAGGGGTGGGGGAGGGAGGAGAGAGGAGGAGGGGGAGGAAGGAGGGAGGAGGAGGAGGGAGGAGATGTGAGGAGGAGGAGGACGGCGGTGGGAGAAGGGGGCGGCCGGTGGAGGAGGGAGGAGAGAGGAGGAAGGACGGGCGGCCGGAGGAGGAGGAGGGAGGTGGGGGCGGCCGGAGGAGGAGGAGGAGGAGGGAGTAGGGGGCGGCCGGAGGAGGCGGGAGGAGGGCGCAGTGGGAGGAGGAGGGAGAGGAGGGGGTAGGGCATACCGAGGACGGTGGCGGCAATGTGGTGGAGACGGCAATGTGGCAGCAACGGAGGAGCGAAGCAGCGGGGAGTGAGGGGAGGAAGAAGATGGCCGGGGTGTAGGGGGGCGGAGGGAAATTTTGGGATAAGTCCCGAATAGCAACACCGCGTTCCAAGGAAAAGTGCTACTACTAAGACCAATAGCAGTAGTGTTGTCTATGTACCAGCGCTACTACTATACCTAGCTTGCCGGAAACGGTGTGGCAGTTATAGTAGTAGCGCTTTTCGCGTGGAACACGCTACTGCTACTTACATAGTAGTAGCGGTCTTGTACGCAACACGCTACTGGTACATAGCAGTAGCGCATGTTTTTAACCATCACTACTGGTAAGATTCTGTGTATAAGGTTTTCCCTAGTAGTACAAGAACAACTTCTATAAAGGATATAAGACAAAAAAGGAAGCTGAGAATCATTATTCAAACTACTTCCGTAAAGTAGCTGAGGAACATTATGCCACATTGTTCGCAAAGAGAAAACAAACTATGAAGTATGCAAGACCATGTGGACAAGCGGACGAGTAGAGAATTTGATTATATTTATCCAGCTCATTGTCATCATGGTATTGTTGTTATCATGAGGTCTAGTATGTATGTATATGTACTAATGATGCAATGTCAATTGTTGTATTCTAATGCGTGCGTCTATTTGTATTAAGCTTAGATTATTGTTATGTTAAACGAAATGTGTAAGATCACTTCATCAGTTGTATGATGTAATGTGGTTATTTATATGATGTAATGTATATTGTTGTGGCTAAAGAAGTAGTTGTGGTAGGTGCCACAGAGGGCCCGTCACAACTAGTATTATAAACCAATGGCGGGCAAGAAAGACTGCCAGCCACTGCCAAGATTCTACCAGTCGCAGGCACGCGCCCGCCACTGATGCCACTATAGCAGTGGCGGAAGGTCAGTGGTGGGCGGCCCTGGGAGCCTGGCCCACCACTGCTGGACTTTTGGCGCCCGCCACTACTAGGTATTCCTACAGTAGTGTTAGATCAGATATAGTATATGCGTTTGTTTGCAATGGAGAGAGAAGAGGCTGATCACTAGTAGAAAACGGCCCATTAGCCCCGGTTCCAGAGGCCCTTTAGCCCCGGTTCTGGAACTGGGACTAAAGGGTCAGGACTAAAGCCCAAACTCTATAGTCCCGGTTCTCTTATGAACCGGGACAGAAGGGGCTCCACGTGGCCGCTGAGTGGCGCCCAGGCAGGAGGACCTTTAGTCCCGGTTGGTAACACCAACCGGGACCAAAAGACATCCACGCATCAGCTTCTGGCAGGAGCTGGAGTTTTTGTTTTTTAAGGAGGGTACGGGTTTTGGAGATTTAGGAGTTTCATATTGTGTTAGCTAGCTAATAGATAGAAGTACGTGTCCTCTCTTTCTCCGTGCTTGGCCGACGCTAGCTACCGAGAACTTGACACGCTAGCTAGTAAGCAAATGAAGGAACCATTAATTGCACAAGATCATCGTGAACATATACAGAGAGGAGTGACCTCCCTTTCTCCGAGAGATTGGTCGAACAACAAGTTTTCCTATATCTATCCGACACTACTAGCTACATATATACAATGTAAGATCTATTACAATCCCTAACATCTCATGTCTATATCAACTTCCACATGGTATTCTCCGGTTGGATGTATGACGTGATCAAGAAATAATCCTGCCAATTCCTCTTGAATTGCTCGTATGCGATCATGTTGTAGGAGTTCATCCTGCATCTGCCAGATCTAATTTGAAGAAGGGGGTAAATACATATATATGAATGAAACTCAACACAAATGATGGTAATAAAATAAAATTGTTAATATTATTGCTTACACACTTCATATTGTTTTTCAGAGTAGCCCCGCTTAGAGGCTGTCGCGTTGTAGATGAACTCGCAAATGTAGTATCCACAAAAATCATTCCCGGCTACCTGCCACAATCACTTTACGAGAAATAGAGTTCAATCAAACTGATAATCAAGCATGATAAATGGTATTGATGAAACTAGAATCAATGGGAGATGCGCGGAACTAGCTAGTAGTACTTACTTTCGGGTGTATAAATCGCAGCTCCCTCGGTAGTCCCAGAACAATTCCGGTGAACTCTTTCCAAACCCTGCCAGACAAAGAAAATAATTACTTGATATCAGGAAATGAACAAAGTTGCCGATATGGTGCGATAATGATCGATTGAACTTACTTCTAGAGCATTTCAGTCATGTCCGCATAGTCCTGGGGATCTTTTCGTCTCGAGTCTAAGACAGTTACTACTCCCCACTCAAGCTTAATCTCTAGCAGAATAAAGTGGAAGCTGCACGCACGCATGCATAACTCATCAATTACATTACTATAACCTCGAGTAGGGGAACCCAAATATGCACAAGACAGTAACACTCACTTGAAGTTGTAATGAAAGAGTATGTTCTCTTTGTTTTGATTTTTAAGCAACAATTGTAGCAAGTTGTCCTTGGTATCTGTGACTCTGTTTTTAACCACCCATTCATGTATGATATTTGGGTTAATAAACCCAATGTCATAGATTTGTGCTTTTCTGCATTCGACAATCTTCAATCTACATAATATAGTGAGGATAATTTTATGTACATGCAATGAAAGAGCTGAGTTATATATAGAGACTTAATTACAGAAGTAGTACTTACAGACAATAGCAAGTCATGAGTGTTTTGCCGAGGGCCTTTTGATTGTATAACTAGAATAACTCGTAAAATTCAACAGACAACAGATCCATTCCAACGAGGTCGTGCTCCTCTTTAATTCTCAGCATCAAAGTATCCTTCCCAGACTCACTGCAGGTTTTCATGTACCAATCATGGAATCTTCGCATCATCATTGTTAGAGGAGGCTGCTCACGTTTGACGAGAGGCTGCCCGCACTGGTATCTGAATTCTTCCACCTCTAACATTTCTAACATTACATCATCACTTAGGTAATCTGTAGGATTGGTACCGGGCACCATCCCCGGATGATAGGCGACGAGATCGCTAGACACCTTGAGCGGGGGGCATGATTGGGTCACCTATTCGCCGAGCTGGGGAATTTTTTCCCACTTCTTCATTTTGCTAACCTTCCATCACTGGAAGTAGTTCCCGACCACCGCGCATCTCCATATGTCTTATTAAGATAGCAGACATAGTTGGAATCTGGTGGAGGCGGTAGTGGTTGCTTCAGGGCATCGATAGTGTGCTTTGCTTTCACCGGGTATATCATCTCCTTTGGAGGTGGAGGTTTCTTTGCAAAAAAGTCCATCACTTGGGCACGACAGATGTCCTCGTTTTCCTTCTTGGTCCTCTCATAGGTAACTTTTCTGGAGTCTTGAGAGATGGACCGTATCTAAATTGCCTCCCGCCACTGCTTGTACTGCTAGCAGCCGGAGCGGCGGCATCTCTCTTCCGTTGTTGCTTATGAGGTGGAGTGCTCCGACGCGTCGGAGGAGCCGGAGCGGCGGCGTCTGTCTTCCGCCGTTGTTGACGAGGCGGAGGAGGAGGCTGGCTGCTGTGCTGGCGCGGTGATAGAGTCTTCACGAAGATCTGCATGCCACCACGCAGGTGTGCTTGCGTAGTTGGCCTGGAAGATGCACGCTGCCGCGCAGGCGCTTGCCTAGTTGGCGGGCTGGAGTGGCAGACAAATCTGGCCATCGTCTTGTCGACGCCTCTGGCAAGGGACTTGCCGGGGCCTCGTGGGCCTCCTTGGTAAGGATCTTGCCAGGGGTCTCTTGGGCGTCCCCGGCAAGGAGCTTGCCAGGGTTCTTCATCTGTCCCTGGCAAGGATCTTGCTGGGGGGGGGGGGCTTCGTCTTCTGGTTTTCATACAGGCTTCCAGGCATGTGCTCTTCACAAAGATCTGCATGCCACCATGCAGGCGCCCCCGAGCCTTGGTCTCGATGTTGTCGATGGGGTCGGAGCCCTTAGGCTCAAGGGTGGCAGCCTTGCTGGTGTCGGGCAAGTCAGCCCGACAAGGCTCTTGCCAGGGCTATGTCGACCGCCCCGGCAAGGCTCTTGCCGGGGGAGATCCATCTTGCCCCTTTGCTCTTCACGCCTCTGGCTTGAGTGTTGCTTTGGCAGTCTCACACCTTTCCTTTCTCTTCCCCGCCAAGCTAGGCCGCAGGTGTGGCTACGAATGCCCATGCACAAGTAAAGGGGTAAAGAAGGGCCCCTGCTTTTGTACACCGACAGGAGCCTCCAGGCCTGGGCCACACATAAGTGCGAAGCTTTGTTGGGCTAGGGCTAGAACGGTGCGTGGGCATGCGTGGCAGAGTCTTAACCGCAGTAATACCGTCACCAGTTGTGCTTCCCCACGACCCGCATTGATCGCGTGACATGGGGGTCATGTGTGGAACGGTTGCAGCACGCTTGCGTCACATCGTGGTGAATAGTAAAGTGGCGGCCCGCGTCCTCTGTGCCTTTTCCATCTTGGAACTGCCGTTCCCCTCTTCTTCCTCAAGCGTGCATTGAACCTACTGCAACTTAGTAGTAGCATACTTAAATAAACCGCCTTACGTCTACTACTTTAGCAGTAGCACGTGCTAGGAAAACGCGTTGCTGCTATGTTTGTACTGGGCGCAGATGGCTAGCCCCACTTAGTAGTAGCGCGTATCTACAACCAGGGCTACTACTACGTTCCATTGCAGTAGCGCGTATCTCGAAAACACGCTACTACTTACATACCTTATCCTCACCACGCGCTCGACCCTCTCACTCACTCTTCCTCTCGCCCGCGCCGAACCCGTCGTCCGCTGCCCGTGCGCTGCTCCTCCACCGAGGTACTCCCTCTGTCCCTCCTCCTCCCTCCTTCCTCCTCCCCTTCCTCCTCCTCCCTCCTCCTTCGACCGCCCTCCTCCCACCGCCTTCCTCCTCCTCCGCCGCCTCCTCCTCCTCCTTCGGCCACCCCTCTCCCTCCTCCCCATGCCCCCTCCCTCCTCCGATCCCATTGGCCTCCTCCCCCTCCTCCTCTCTCCTTCCTCCTCCCTTCCCCGCCTCCCCCCATCTCTTTTTTTTTGTTTTTACTATAGTTTTTTTACCATTGTATAATGTAGTTTTTTTACTGTTTTTAGTAAGTGTTTAAAATAATTAGTAAGTAAATTAATAAAACTAGATGAACTAGTTTACTTTTAGTAAGAACTAGTTGAATTAATAGAACTAATGTATTTTTAGTAAGAAAATTAATATAACTAGTTGAACTAGTTTATTTTTAGAAAGAATTAGTTTATTTTTATTCATAGTAAGTTTAATTTTAGTAAGAACTAGTTAAATTAATAGAACTAGTTGAACATGTCACATTTGTTGTTATTTTTTAGTTTAAGCAATTATTCCCGCATCAACGTCGACGATGCCTATCCCGCATCCTCATCGACGATACCCGTCGTTCGCTAGGGTTTTAGTTGTATTAGTGATGTTATATGTATGATACTATTCGGGATGTATTAGTGATAACTTATAGGGTTTTTGTTTTTACAGAAATCTAGGAGCTCCTCCATCATCCCCGCCGTCGTCCCCGTTACCGACCCCCTCCAACCTCGAGGTGAGACCAGCCAAATCTCCATGTCAATATGAGTCCTATAAGATATGATGTAGATAATAACATGTATATCTTGTGTTGCTCAAATAGGATATGTGGTTGCCCAAGTGGCCGGTCATGTTTGCAGGTTACACGTCTGAGTGGCCTATATTTTGCCGGAGTGTTGATTAATTTCCTTTCTGGCAAATTTCAGGTGCTCGATATGTCCTTTTTTTAGCAAAGGTCATGCCGGAATTTTCCGTGAATTTTGGCATGACTTGTGCTAGAATATGTAGGAAATATCGAGTGGCCTGGATTTTCTAGAAAGATAATTAAATGATATTTCAGGTTGACTTTAAGTCTATCGACGCCGAAGAATCCTGACTGTTGTCGTGGGGGTCGTTTCTCCTTATTATCCTTGGGCTAGACCTTTGTTATACACTAGGGGAAGGAGGAGTAGTGACCATGACCGACGGTTGCAACTGTAAGAGAGGAATCAGTGAGGGAGAGTCTCCACCATATATGAGAGGACGAAGAATCCCGACTGTTGTCGTGGGGGTAGCTTCTCCTTGGTTCCCGTGTGCTAGACAATTTGGTGTAATGCACTCGGGAACGAAAGGAGGAGCTACCATCACCGACGGTCGAATATATACACCACGTGAGCTGAGAGTTTTCAAGAAAAGACTCGACAAGCCGATAGTCAACCCGTGATGAATAATAATGATGTAATTTAGTTTTTGTAGTACATATATTCAATTGTACAAGTTTAATCTTTGAATTATGAACATAGGAAATGTCGTTGGACGAAGAAGGTCCCGAGGAGTGCTCCTGGTGTGGCGACAACCGGGGTTTTGCGACAGGCCTCACTTGGTAGAAGGTCAGCGCTTCAGCATTCAGCTCGAGGAGGCTTTCGATTGTGATACGGTAAGCTACGATGCAAAGTGTTTTTTTTTGTAGTTAAGATCAACTTCTACTACTTACACTTCTACTACTTCAACGTGTAATTTTCATCTTTTACAATTCGACTAGCTTATCCAATGCCATGCAAGGCGCTATGTCTTGGAGAGGATGAGTTTTGATCATGATAGGAATGAAACAAAGAAAATTAACCTAAGGACCCATCATGGTATGGATTTTGAGGTAAATCTATACAATTCTGAGAGCGTGTCCCATTTTGGTTGCCCGGGTTGGGAAGCACTTTGCAAGATGTATGATTTTCAAGAGGGTATGTTTGTCACCATGGATCTTGGTGCTCCTGACATCAAGGTGGACAATTTGGACATTCGGGTCCTTGTTGATACGCTTCCAATTCTACCACTATGTGAGTTTCTCAAACATAGTTATTAACTAATTTATATTGTTTATTTCAAAATAGTTGACACCTTATTTCCATTCATAGCTTATTTTCATTCTTCAAAGGATGTGCGGAAGATGGTAGACAGAACCTACTACACCGATGGCTCTGAGTTAACTTATCAGGAGAAAAATCATCTGGTCGCATATTGTACTGACCTTGAGAATTACAATGCCTATTATCAAACTCCTCCACATTATTGTCAATACGTGCCACTAGTGCACGTGTTGAACCATGATAACTTCCATGGAGATTCCCTAGTAAGATTTTTTACTATTACGACATTCGTGGATCTTTTGCATACTTCTAAAACTGAACTACATTGCTAACTACGAAGTTATTACTATGTTTTTCAACAGAAAATCCCAATGGATTGTGTGCCTCATTTGATGTATCAGAATGGTCGCCTTGATATTTTGAACATACAGCCAGGTCATCCTACGAATCTCACCTATCCATACCGGATTTCTAAAACCGGTGAACACATGATAATCAAAGAATGGAAAAAATGTATGGACAGTCGTAAGGAGGTTCTTGGAAGCAACATTGTGCGAAAGGCAAGAATTGGAGACAGGATAATCTCCATTCTCCATAATGGAGAGTCTGGGGCTATCTTGTTTTATGCTATTTTACCTAAGAGAATATAGTAGGTCCTAAGAGAATGTAGTAGGTCCTATGAGGTACAATATGTTTATGAGAGGTGATGATGAGGAGTAGTTGTGATTATGACTAGTGACCAACTTGCTATGTGATGTCTCATTGATGAAAACGATGATCATGAGGAGGTTTTATATGACAATGATGTATTATGATGATAAGTTGTTAATGATATGATGATGATGATGATGATGATGATGATGATGATGATGATGATATTTATTATATCATTGGGTGAAAGAACCGCGGATTAGTTTCAAGTGGATGTCAATCCACTTGAAATTAGTCCACGGTTCTTCCTCCCAGTGATGTAATAACTCATTATGATGTAAAAAATATCTCTAAATTGCCGCGGTATGAAAACTTGTATAAAGGTTTATGAATAGAACATGAAATAAAAAGCAGTAAAATATGGAATAATAGTAGTAGCGCGTGCTGGGAGAAGCGCTACTACTAATTACCAGTAGCGCTCATTGTAGAAAGCGCTACTACTAAGTCGATATAGCAGTAGCGTGGTCTAACTGAAGGAAATATGCCCTAGAGGCAATAATAAAGTTATTATTTATTTCCTTATATCATGATAAATGTTTATTATTCATGCTAGAATTGTATTAACCGGAAACATAATACATGTGTGAATATATAGACAAACAGAGTGTCACTAGTATGCCTCTACTTGACTAGCTTGTTAATCAAAGATGGTTATGTTTCCTAACCATAAACAAGGAGTTTTTATTTCATTAACAAGGTCACATCATTAGTTGAATGATTTGATTGACATGACCCATTCCGTTAGCTTAGCACCCGATCGTTTAGTATGTTGCTATTGCTTTCTTCATGACTTATACATGTTCCTATGACTATGAGATTATGCAACTCCCATTTACCGGAGGAACACTTTGTGTGCTACCAAACGTCACAACGTAACTGGGTGATTATAAAGGTGCTCTACAGGTGTCTCCGAAGGTACTTGTTGAATTGGCGTATTTCGAGATTAGGATTTGTCACTCCGAATGTCGGAGAGCTATCTCTGGGCCCTCTCGGTAATGCACATCACTTAAGCCTTGCAAGCATTTCAACTAATGAGTTAGTTATGAGATGATGTATTACGGAACGAGTAAAGAGACTTGCCGGTAACAAGATTGAACTAGGTATTGGATACCGACGATCGAATCTTGGGCAAGTAACATACCGATGACAAAGGGAACAACGTATGTCGTTATGCGGTCTGACCGATAAAGATCTTCATAGAATATGTAGGAACCATTATGGGCTTCCAGGTCCCGCTATTGGTTATTGACCGGAGACGTGTCTCGGTCATGTCTACATTGTTCTCGAACCGTAGGGTCCGCACGCTTAAGGTTTCGATGACAGTTATATTATGAGTTTATGTATTTTGATGAACCGAAGGTTGTTCGGAGTCCCGGATGTGATCACGGACATTACGAGGAGTCTCGAAATGGTCGAGACATAAAGATTGATATATTGGATGGATATATTTGGACATCGGAAAGGTTCCGGATGAGATTGGGATTATACCGGAGTTCCGGGAGGTTACCGGAACCCCCCGGTAAGTATATGGGCCTTATTGGGCCTTAGTGGAAGGGAGGAGAAGGAGCAAGGAGGGGCGCCCCCAAGCCCAATCCGACTGGGAGGGGGGCCCCCCTTTCCTTCTCTCCTCCCCCCTCTTCCTTCCCTCTCCTACTCCTAATAGGAAAGGGGGGCCAAACCTACTTGGAGTAGGTTTGCCCCCCCTAGGGCGTGCCTCCCCTCTAGGCCGGCCTCCTCCTCCTCCCTCCTTTATATACGGGGGTGGGGGGCACCCCATAGACACACAAGTTGATCATCGTGATCGTTCCTTAGCCATGTGCGGTCCCCCCCTCCACGATATTACACCTTGGTCATATTGTAGCGGTGCTTAGGCGAAGCCCTGCGACAGTTGAACATCAAGATCGTCACCACGCCGTCGTGCTGACGAAACTCCTCCCGTACACTGCTGGATCATAGTTCAAGGTGCGCCATCGAGCTGTACGTGTGTCAAGAACTCGGAGGTGCCGGAGTAACGGTGCTTGATCGGTTGGACCGGAAGACGACGACTACTTCCTCTATGTTGCGCCAACGCTTCCGCTTCGGTCTCACGAGGGCGTGAGACAACACTCTCCCATCGTCGCTATGCATCACCATGATCTTGCGTGTGCGTAGGAATTTTTTGAAATTACTACGCTCCCCAACAAAGGCATCCGAGCCTAGGTTTTATGGTTTGATGTTATATGCACGAGTAGAACACAAGTGAGTTGTGGGCGATATAAGTCATACTGCTTACCAAAGATGTCATACTTTGGTTCGGGCGGTATTGTTGGATGAAGCGGCCCGGACCGACATTACACGTGACGCTTACGCGAGACTGGTTTTACCGCCGTGCTTTGCACACAGTGACTAGCGGTGTCGGTTTCTCCAACTTTAGTTGAACTGAGTGTATACGCCCGGTCCTTGCGAAGGTTAAAACAGCATCAACTTGACAAACTATTGTTGTGGTTTTGATGCGAGGTGAGATTGGTTCTTGCTTAAGCCCGTAGCAGCCACGTAAAACTTGCAACAACAAAGTAGAGGACGCCTAACTTGTTTTTGCAGGGCATGTTGTGATGTGATATGGCCAAGACATGATGCTATATTTTATTGTATGAGATGATCATGTTTTGTAACCGGTTATCGGCAACTGGTAGGAGCCATATGGTTGTCGCTTATTGTATGAAATGCAACGCCCTATAATTGCTTTACTTTATCACTAAGCGGTAGCGATAGTCGAGAAGCAATAGATGGCGAAATGACAACGATGCTACGATGGAGATCAAGGTGTCGCTACCGTAACGATGGTGATCATGATGGTGCTTCGAGATGGAGATCACAAGCATAAGATGATGATGGCCATATCATATCACTTATATTGATTGCATGTGATGTTTATCCTTTATGCATCTTATCTTGCTTTGATTGACGGTAGCATTTTAAGATGATCTCTCACTAAAATTATCAAGAAGTGTTCTCCTCAAGATGCACCGCTGCCAAAGTTTGTCGTGCCTGCACACCACGTGATGATCGGGTGTGATAAGCTCTCGTCCATCTACAACGGGTGCAAGCCAATTTTGCACACACGAATACTCAGTTAAACTTGACGAGCCTAGCATATGCAGATATGGCCTCGAACACGGAGACCGAAAGGTCGAGCGTGAATCATATAGTAGATATGATCAACATAAGATGTTCACCATTGAAAACTACTCCATCTCACGTGATGATCGGTTATGGTTTAGTTGATTTGGGTCACGTGATCACTTAGATGACTAGAGAGATGTCTGTCTAAGTGGGAGTTCTTAAGTAATATGATTAATTGAACTTAAATTTATCATGAACTTAGTCCCTAATAGTATCTTGCTTATCTATGTTGATTGTAGATAGATGGCCCGTGTTGTTGTTCCGTTGAATTTTAATGCGTTCCTTGAGAAAGCTAAGTTGAAAGATGATGGTAGCAACTACGCGGACTGGGTCCGTAACTTGAGGATTATCCTCATTGCTGCACAGAAAAATTACGTCCTGGAAGCACCGCTGGGTGCCAGGCCTGCTACTGATGCGACTGACGACGTTAAGAACGTCTGGCAGAGCAAAGATGGTGACTACTCGATAGTTCAATGTGCCATGCTTTACGGCTTAGAACCGAGACTTCAACGACGTTTTGAACGTCATGGAGCATATGAGATGTTCCAGGAGTTGAAGTTAATATTCCAGAAGAATGCCCGGATTGAGAGATACGAAGTCTCCAATAAGTTCTAGAGCTGCAAGATGGAGGAGAATAGTTCTGTCAATGAGCACGTACTCAAGATGTCTGGGTATTGTAATCACTTGATTCAACTGGGAGTTACTCTTCCGGATGATAGCGTCATTGACAGAATTCTCCAATCACTTCCACCAAGCTACAAGAGCTTCGTGATGAACTATAATATGCAAGGGATGGATAAGACGATTCCCGAGCTCTTCGCAATGCTAAAGGCTGCGGAGGTAGAAATCAAGAAGGAGCATCAAGTGTTGATGGTCAACAAGACCACTAGTTTCAAGAAAAGGGCAAAGGGAAGAAGAAGGAACTTCAAGAAGAACAGCAAACAAGTTGCTGCTCAAGAGAAGAAACCCAAGTCTGGACCTAAGCCTGAAACGAGTGCTTCTACCGCAAGCGATCGTCATCGGAAGCGGAACTGCCCCAAGTATTTGGCGGATAAGAAGGATGGCAAGGTGAACAAAGGTATATGTGATATACATGTTATTGATGTGTACCTACTAGAGCTCGCAGAGCACTGGGTATTTGATACTGGTTCTATTGCTAATATTTGCAACTCAAATAGGGACTACGGATTGCTTAACACCGGCAAAGGACGAGGTGACGATGCGCGTGGGAAATGGTTCCAAAGTCGATGTGATCGCGGTCGGCACGCTACCTCTACATCTACCTTCGGGATTAGTATTAGACCTAAATAATTGTTATTTGGTGCCAGCGTTGAGCATGAACATTATATCTGGATCTTGTTTGATGCGAGACGGTTATTCATTTAAATCAGAGAATAATGGTTGTTCTATTTATATGAGTAATATCTTTTATGGTCATGCACCCTTGAAGAGTGGTCTATTTTTGATGAATCTCGATAGTAGTGATACACATATTCATAGTGTTGAAGCCAAAAGATGCAGAGTTGATAATGATAGTGCAACTTATTTGTGGCACTGCCGTTTAGGTCATATCGGTGTAAAGCGCATGAAGAAACTCCATACTGATGGTCTTTTGGAACCACTTGATTATGAATCACTTGGTACTTGCGAACCGTGCCTCATGGGCAAGATGACCAAAACGCCGTTCTCCGGTACTATGGAGAGAGCAACAGATTTGTTGGAAATCATACATACAGATGTATGTGGTTCGATGAATGTTGAGGCTCGTGACGGATAGCACTATTTTCTCACCTTCACATATGATTTAAGTAGTATGGGTATATCTACTTAATGAAACATAAGTCTGAAACATTTGAAAAAGTTCAAAGAATTTCAGAGTGAAGTTGAAAATCATCGTAACAAGAAAATAAAGTTTCTACGATCTGATCGTGGAGGAGAATATTTGAGTTACGAGTTTGGTCTACACTTAAAACAATGTGGAATAGTTTCAGAACTCACGCCACCCGAACACCACAGCAGTAATGGTGTGTCCGAACGTCAGAATCGTGACTTTACTTGATATGGTGCGATCTATGATGTCTCTTACAGATTTACCACTATCGCTTTTGGGGTTATGCTTTAGAGACGGCCACATTCACGTTAAATAGGGCACCGTCGAAATGCTTGAGACGACACCTTATGAACTATGGTTTGGCAAGAAACCAAAGTTGTCGTTTCTTAAAGTTTGGGGCTGCGATGCTTATGTGAAAAAGCTCGAACCCAAATCGGAGAAATGTGTCTTCATAGGATACCCAAAGGAGACAGTTGGGTACACCTTCTATCACAGATCCGATGGCAAGACATTCGTTCCTAAGAATGGATCCTTTCTAGACAAGGAGTTTCTCTCGAAAGAAGTGAGTGGGAGGACTTGATGAGGTAACTGTACCTACTCCCTTATTGGAAAATAATACATCACAGGAACCGGTTTCTAGTGAGGAAGTTGATGATGATGATCATAGAACTTCAGATCAAGTTAATACAGAACCTCGTATGTCGAACAGAGTAAGATCCGCACCAGAGTGGTACGGTAATCCTATTCTGGAAGTCATGCTACTAGATCATGATGAACCTACAAACTATGAAGAAGCGATGGTGAGCCCAGATTCCGCAAAATGGCTTGAAGCCATGAAATCTGAGATGGGATCCATGTATGAGAACAAAGTATGGACTTTGGTTGACTTGCCCGATGGTCGGCAAGCAATTGAGAATAAATGGATCTTCAAGAAGAAGACCGACGACGGTAATGTTATCGTTTACAATGCTCGACTTGTTGCAAAAGGTTTTCCACAAGTTCAAGGGGTTGACTATGATGAGACCTTCTCACCAGAAGCGATGCTTAAGTCTGTCCGAATCATGTTAGCAATTGCCGATTTTATGATTATGAAATTTGGCAAATGGATGTAAAAACTGCATTCCTGAATGGATTTCGGAGGAAGAGTTGTATATGATGCAACCAGAAGGTTTTATCGATCCAAAGGAGCTAACAAAGTATGCAAGCTCCAATGATCCATTTATGGACTGGTGCAAGCCTCTCGAGTTGGAATAAACGTTTTGATAGTGTGATCAAAGCATTTGGGTTTATATGAGACTTTTGGAGAAGCCTCAGATTTACAAGAAAGTGAGTGGGAGCTCAGAGCATTTCTAATATTATATGTGGATGACATATTATTGATTGGAAATGATATAGAATTTCTGGATAGCATAAAGGGATACTTGAATAAAAGTTTTTCAATGAAAGACCTCGTGAAGCTGCTTACATATTGGGCATTAAGATCTATAGAGATAGATCAAGACGCTTAATTGACTTTCACAAAGCACATACCTTGACAAAGTTTTGAAGAAGTTCAAAATGGATCAAGCAAAGAAAGGGTTCTTGCTTGTATTGCAAGGTGTGAAGTTGAGTAAGACTCAAAGCCCGACCACCGCAGAAGATAGAGAGAAAATGAAAAGTGTTCCTATGCTTCAGCCATAGGCTCTATCATGTATGCAATCACGTGTACCAGACCTGATGTGTGCCTTGCTATAAGTCTCGCAGGAGGTACCAAAGTAATCCAGAGTGGATCATCGACAGCGGTCAAAAACATCCTGAAGTACCGAAAAGGACTAAGGATATGTTTCAGATATGGAGGTGACAAAGAGCTCATCGTAAATGGTTACGTTGATGCAAGCTTTGACACTGATCCGGACGATTCTAAATCGCAAACCGGATACGTGTTTACATTAAACGGTGGAGCTGTCAGTTGGTACAGTTCAAAGCAAAGCGTCGTGGCGGGATCTACGTGTGAAGCGGAATACATAGCTGCTTTGGAAGCAGCCAATGAAGGAGTCTGGATGAAGGAGTTCATATCCGATCTAGGTGTCATACCTAGTGCATCGGGTCCAATGAAAATCTTTTGTGACAATACTGGAGCGATTGCCTTGGCGAAGGAATCCAGATTTCACAAGAGGACCAAACACATCAAGAGACGCTTCAATTCCATCCGGGATCTAGTCCAGGTGGGAGACATAGAGATTTGCAAGATACATACGGATCTGAATGTTGCAGACCCGTTGACTAAGCCTCTTCCACGAGCAAAACATGATCAACACCAAGACTCCATGGGTGTTAGAATCATTACTATGTAATCTAGATTATTGACTCTAGTGCAAGTGGGAGACTGAAGGAAATATGCCCTAGAGGCAATAATAAAGTTATTATTTATTTCCTTATATCATGATAAATGTTTATTATTCATGCTAGAATTGTATTAACCGGAAACATAATACATGTGTGAATATATAGACAAACAGAGTGTCACTAGTATGCCTCTACTTGACTAGCTTGTTAATCAAAGATGGTTATGTTTCCTAACCATAAACAAGGAGTTGTTATTTGATTAACTAGGTCACATCATTAGTTGAATGATCTGTTTGACATGACCCATTCCGTTAGCTTAGCACCCGATCGTTTAGTATGTTGCTATTACTTTCTTCATGACTTATACATGTTCCTATGACTATGAGATTATGCAACTCCCGTTTACCGGAGGAACACTTTGTGTGCTACCAAATGTCACAACGTAACTGGGTGATTATAAAGGTGCTCTACAGGTGTCTCCGAAGGTACTTGTTGAGTTGGCGTATTTCGATATTAGGATTTGTCACTCCGAATGTCGGAGAGGTATCTTTGGGCCCTCTCGGTAATGCACATCACTTAAGCCTTGCAAGCATTTCAACTAATGAGTTAGTTACGAGATGATGTATTACGGAACGAGTAAAGAGACTTGCTGGTAACGAGATTGAACTAGGTATTGGATACCGACGATCGAATCTCGGGCAAGTAACATACCGATGACAAAGGGAACAACGTATGTTGTTATGCGGTCTGACCGATAAAGATCTTCGTAGAATATGTAGGAACCATTATGGGCATCCAGGTCCCGCTATTGGTTATTGACCGGAGACGTGTCTCGGTCATGTCTACATTGTTTTCGAACCGTAGGGTCCGCACGCTTAAGGTTTCGATGACAGTTATATTATGAGTTTATGTATTTTGATGAACCGAAGGTTGTTCGGAGTCCCGGATGTGATCACGGACATGACGAGGAGTCTCGAAATGGTCGAGACATAAAGAATGATATATTGGACGGATATATTTGGACACCGGAAATGTTCCGGATGAGATTGGGATTATATCGAGTTCCGGAGGTTACCAAACCCCGGTAAGTATATGGGCCTTATTGGGCCTTAGTGGAAGGGAGGAGAAGGAGCAAGGGGGCGCCCCCAAGCCCAATCCAATTGGGAGGGGGCCGCCCCTTCCTTCTCTCCTCCCCTCTTCCTTCCCTATCCTACTCCTAATAGGAAAGGGGGCCAAACCCATCGGGAGTAGGTTTGCCCCCCTAGGGCGTGCCTCCCTCTAGGCCGGCCTCCTCCTCCCTCCCTCCTTTATATACGGGGTGGGGGCACCCCATAGACACACAAGTTGATCATCGTGATCGTTCCTTAGCCGTGTGCGGTGCCCCCCTCCACGATATTACACCTCGGTCATATTGTAGTGGTGCTTAGGCAAAGCCCTGCGACAGTTGAACATCAAGATCGTCACCACGCCATCGTGCTGACGAAACTCCTCCCCGTACCTCTGCTGGATCGGAGTTCGGGGTGCGTCATCGAGCTGTACGTGTGTCTAGAACTCGGAGGTGCCGGAGTAACGGTGCATGGATCGGTTGGACCGGGAAGACATACGACTACTTCCTCTATGTTGCGTCAACGCTTCCGCTTCGGTCTACGAGGGTACGTAGACAACACTCTCCCATCTCGTTGCTATGCATCACCATGATCTTGCGTGTGCGTAGGAAATTTTTTGAAATTACTACGTTCCTCAACACTAACCCATGTTACTATTAAACTTTAGTTGTAGCGCCTTACTAGTAGCGCGGTTCCCCGCGCTACTGATAGGCATTAAAGCCGCGCTACTGCTAGGGTTTTCTCTAGTAGTGAAGACAAGCAAGGGCAAGGGAGCGGCCAAGGATGCCAGGGAGAAGGAGGCGCCGGAGAGCGAGTTGGTGGAGCTCCGGACACAGCGCACCCTCTTCACCTAGACGGTTGATCCGCTTACCCTCAGGGACATGTTCAGGCCCCTGTGGGGAAGGGAGACGTCGGGGCACCTACCACGCGCATCATCCCTTCCTCCTTTGCCGAGGCCGGTCCAAACCGGTATCCCTTCTTTGTCGATTGTTTCTCATGCGGGCTCTACCCCCCTTTTTCAGATTTCTTCAATGACATCATGCACACCTATGGCTTCCACCTTCTGGATTTCACGCTGAACGTTGTGGCGTGCATGGCCTTCTTTGCCCATCTTTGCGAGGGTTTTGCCAGAGTGTATCCCAGCACGGAGCTCTTTCGCCATTACTTCACCCCTCGGATCCAGCCAGGGGGCGCCATCTCCGGCTGTATTACTTGGATCCTGAGGACCAAAAGCAGGGGCACGTACCCGGACGGTGCCGAGAAGGAAAGGTGGGACGAGTGGCGGGGCCGGTGTGCTGGATCGAGGAGGCAGATCCGCAGGAGTTCTGCGGGGCCCTTCGGAGGCCGCCGGTCTGCTACAAGGACTGGAGCGAGCTCGACGCCGATGACAAGAAGCTCATAGTCCCCACCACCAGGATCCATCGCCTTACCTCGGCCGGGCTCACCCTCGAGATTATTGGGGCCGATTTCATCCGCCGCCGGATTGCCCCACTACACAACAAGGGGAGGCCGGCCTGGGATTTCAGGAACACGGCTGACGTCATGAGGCTCCGCCCCTGCCTGAAACACAATTTCACGGTGCTGCAACATGCTCATCTTTGCCAGAGGCTTTTTCAGCTCAAGGTGGATGAGGTCGGTGGGGTCAAGAGGACCGGCAAGGCCGAGAAAGCCAGCAAGGCCGTCAAGGCTGGCGGGTCTCTGTTTGGGTTACCAGCAGGAGTGGTCCCGTTGAGCAACAACTCTTGCCAGACTGCCATCATCGCCATGTTGCCGGACTTCAACGCGCATGGCCTCGACCTAAGCTGGGCCGGGCCGGAAGCGGAGTGGGTACAGGCATTCTTCGACAACCTGTCAGAGAGGTATGTACGAACCACTGCTCGTCCGTGACACCACTCAGGCAGAGCTGGCGTACATTGCCGCTAGGGCGGAGGAGGCGGCTCTTGCTAAGGAGGCTGGCAGCATTGGCACCATGGAGGACGAGGCCTACACGTCCGCAAAAGAGAAGGAGTTTGCCGAGTGGGCGGGGTCTCCCAGGGAGACCAGCGGCGCCGGCACCGGGCTCCCCCTTGTTGAGGAAACGGTCGAGGAGTAAGCCGAAGGGGAGACCGAGGTGGATGATTCCTCGGCCCCGGGGAGGAAATGCATCATGCGGCAGGCTAGCTCCGGGGAGCCAGTCTGGCTGGGCAGGACCATGTAGCGGCAACAGGCCCAGCTGCAGCCTGTGCGCCAGACGAGGGCCACGACAGCGAAGAAGGCGGCGGTCGCCGCCTCTTCCTCATCCAAGTGGCACAGGACCCCATCCCCTTCTCCTCCTCATTCGGACGGCACCACGAAGGCCGATTTCGACCTCAGGTCCTTCAGCCCGAAGAGGAAGAGGAGTCCAGAGGAGGAGGAGGACGAGTAAGCACCTTGCCCTTCATCATTTCTGACCTTCAGCTGCCTGTGCTACCTTCTTTTAACTTGATCTTATCTTTGCAGTGACACAGAGACGCTGGCCCAAAGGGTGGCGAAGAGGGTCAAGGCTTAGAGGGTGACGGGCCCCAGCGAGCGCTTCGCGCATGCCGCCACTGGTGGTGATCAGCCCAGACAGCAGCCCTCAGCGCATCCCCCGCTCCAGCGCCCAGCGTAAGTCCGCTAGTCACTCCCCATCGACATGCGTTGGTGTGTGCATCCTTGGTGCTGACCTTGCCGGGTTCGCAAGAGAAGAGCGGCAATAGGAGGAGCTGCTGAGGGCCACCCCTGACATGCCGCCCGCATCGACCACGCCCCCCGGAGCGGCATCACCGACAAGGACACCCACCGCCGAGCCCACGCGCATGGAGGAAGAGGGGGCAAGCACAGGCACCGGTGGCTCCGTCCCCACAACGGACATTGGTGGGGAAGGAACCACTTCTCCTCAGCATGGCACGGGTAAGCTGCCTGCCTCCCATCCTCTGCTATCTTTGCCACGCAATATTCTCCTTTTTCTTTGTCCTGAACTTTGGTTTTGGCCTTGCTTCGTTCTTCTTTCTGGTCTTCAGACCCTCTCTCGATGGACCAGCAGGACGTCGATATTGTTATCGAGGAGGTCACCAAGGACGCCGAAGCCGAGGCCACGAAGATTGATGTCGGGGCTGCCGCCAAGGGGCCTGCTGGGGAAGTCCGCAGGGCTACTACCGAGGAGGCCTGCAAGGCTACTACCGAGGAGGCTGCCAAAGGGCCTGGTTGGGAGGAGGTGGCTGATGACCAGCCCTGTTCTCCTACAACCCCTGCCCCAGGCAAGTACTTGAATGTAGGCGACGACCTGTTCGTCAGCCTTCCGGGGATGGCAAGCACCAGGGCGCCAACCGAAGGGGAGGTCTTCGACGATGAGGCGCTCGCCGCTGCGGGGCTCTAGGTCGTTGATAAACCAAGCGCCAGCAGCGGTGGTTCCCAAGAGGAGCAGCTCCTCCGGGCCATGAGCGCCAATTTCTAGAAGCTTCAGATACTCCGCATGCTGCCAGACAAGGTGAACTCGGGACGACAGTCAGGGACAAGGCCGAAGCAGACTTTCAGGAGCGCGTTGCTCAAATGCAAGTCTGGTTCGGCGAGGTCCGGCAGGAACTGAAGGACGCCCAGGGTCAGCTGGACGAGCGCAAGCGAGAGCTTCTCCTAAAGCAAGCTGACGTCAAGAAGACCCAGGAGGCGGCGAAGGAACAGGCCGCCAAGGACGAAGCTGATCGGCGGCAGCAGCAAGCTTTTCTGGACTCCCAAGAGAAGGACCTCACTGCTCGTGAGCTGGCGCTTGTCGCCACGCTCCGCGGTAAGGACGAGGAGATTGAGAGGCTCGTTGAGCAGCGGACCCAGGAGCTGGAGCAGAAGCACAAAGATGCACTTGATGCTCTGGCCCTGGACCACGCCGACAAGGTGGAGAAGCTGGAGCTGGAGTGGGAGGAGCTGAAGGAGGAGGTCTCGAAGTTGAAGAAGGACAGGGACCTGACCACCCACACTCTGGCGGGGCTGCAGGTCACCATCTCTGACAACACCAAGCCGCTCTCCGAGGCCAACAATTCCATTGGTGACCTGAAGCTGAAGCTGGACACCTTGGAAGGGACACTTTTAGAGGACAGGGCCCACGAGAAGACCCTGGCCAAGGCTCTTGAGGACAAGAGGCAGCTGAAGAAGGATGACGCTACCGCCCACAAGGATTATGTGGACAGCATAAATCTCTGGATCAACCGCCTCATCGACATTGCAGGGAGGCTCATCACGCAGCTAGCCATCATGGGCATGCCGGATATCAGGTAGTCCCAGGAGGCGAACATAAGCCCCAACGCCAGGCTGACCTTGTTCTTCGATGGCGTTCTCAATGCCCTGGAGCAGCTCCGCTCCAATCGAGCAGCTTATCTGGCCAATGAGGCCCGGAGGCTCTGCTGGGGTGCCCTGACCAAGGTGCTCACCAAGGTGGCGTTCTGGAACCCCAGCGTCGACTTCGCCAACACGCTGGAGAGCTTGCAGGAGGATGTGGACCTCACGACACTCGAAGAGCATATCGAGCCCTTCATCAGCTGCGTTGACAGAGTTAAGAGGGTGGAGGGCTAGCGCCGGGACTAGGCACCACGTTCCTCATCGCCGCTGCGAGTTCATGCCCAAGACAATTTTATCTTAAGTTAAAACCGCGGCAACCTTTGATGTAATATAACTTTGCAGATGTAATATAACTTTGCAGTATTATGAAATAGTGCACGCTATCTTCCTGTCTTGATTTTTCCTTGTACGTGTGCACCCTGCGCTTAGTTGGATAGGTTTGCCGGCGCGTAAACCCGTGCCACAACGCTTGAGGAACGGATCCTTAGCAGCCTGCCGGGGGCTCTTGCTGCCGGCCAAGCCACCTTGCCATTCTCGGCGCAGCCGCTTGAACTGTTGAGCGGACTCGAAACAAAACAAGGGCATTGCCAATAGTGGAAGGGTTCCCTTGCGTGCAGGTTTTCCATACAAGGAGCAAAATCCTTCGAGGAAAATAACCCTATAAAAGGGAAATTGCTCAAGGTTTTGCGTGACTTAGCTTTTCGCTGCCACGCGGAAGGTTATCGTGGCTGCGGACGACACCGCTCGCCTGGCTGATGGCACCAGAGTTATGGAGATGATCTTGACCTCCTCCGCCGCCAGCGTCCGTCCAACCGCCTGCCAGCACTGGCGCGGATGGACCGGCTCCAAACAAGCTGACCGCTGGGGCCGCCTTCTCCTTCGGAGCCATGGCGATGAAGAAGTCGATGCGCTAACTTCTAGACCAGATTTTCAAAGCCTCTGCCCCCTACCTGGCGCGCCAAAGATGTCAGGCAAAACGACACCTATGGGATCACGAGGATCCCTTCTACGGTTGGCGGGGCGCGGGGCTGCGCAAAGAGCAGGTCAAAAAGATCAGAACGAGGGGATTATTAACCAGGTTCGGGCCGCGGGCGACGCGTAATACCCTAGTCCTGCTTTTGTGTATATTTGGTATTCTTGAGTTCTTGAACTAGCTGTGGTGCATGCCCAGTCCAAAAAGTCCGAATCCCTCCTCAGTACGCCTCGGGCCTCCTTTTATACGTCAAAGGGGTCGACACAGTGGCACACAGGAGGTGGAAAGCATCTACAGTGTACTAGTTTATCTCATGAAATCATAGGACAAACGCATTTGATGAGCTGCCTATGTGTCCTCTTGCTTTATCGGGGACGGCAACAAGGTTCGTCCCGTCCGTCGCTGCCTCTCCTTGCTTCGAAGTGCGTCCAAGCTGACGAGGCATGCAGCGCCACGCTGGCTGGCTGGCTACTGTGCTAGCACGGTGACAGAGTCTTCACGAAGATCTGCATGCAACCACGCAGGTGCTTGCCTAGTTGGCCTGGAAGCTGCACGCTGCCACGCAGGCACTTGCCTAGTTGGTGGGCTGGAGTGGCGGCTGAGCAGCCAAATCTGGCCATGGTCTTGCCGACGCCTCCCGCAAGGGTCTTGCCGGGGCCTAGTGGGCGTCCCCAGCAAGGATCTTGTCGGGGGTTTCGTGGGCGATCCCGAGCCTTGGTCTCGACATTGTCGATGGGGTTGGAGCCCTCAGGCTCAAGGGTGGCAGCCTTGCTGGTGTCGGGCAAGTCGCCCCGGCAAGGCTCTTGCCGGGGCTATGTAGGCCGTCCCGGCAAGGCTCTTGCCGGGGGGAGATCCATCTTGCACCTTTTCTCTTCACGCTTCTGGCTTGAGTGTCGCTTTGGCAGTCTCACACCTTTCCTTTCTCTGCCCCGCCAAGCCCGACCGCAGGTGTGGCTACGACTGCTGATGCACAAGTAAAGGGATACAGAAGGGCCCCTACTTTTGTCCACCGACACGCGCGCACCCGCACTACTAATATACCTAAAACCTGCGCTACTGCTAGGCTTTTCCCTAGTAGTGGAAGGAGGCTCTTTCATGCAACTACTTCTCTGGTTGATGCTCGCCTAGACTCGCTAGTTGATCGGGACTCTCCTTTGCCAACATCTAGCCTTGGTAGTTAGGTTAGGTTGCCCTCGGATGCACAAGGAGAAGAACCAAGGTTGCAACATAGGGCGGTAGTCCTGGGTTGCCTGCGTAGGCGCGCGGCTTCCCGGACGGCGAGCGATCCTGGCAGTGATGTTGACTGCCCCCTTGGTTATGTACTTATGTGGATGGCAAGTGCTGGGTGGTCCTAGGAGGTTGTTGCCGATGGTGGCAGGCAGGCCGTGACCTAGATATTGAAGGCTAGATCCGTCATGAGAGGGCCTCTCCTCTTGTTGGGCTTGATGGCCAGTGTTCCACAACAAGTTGTGAGGGATGATATCTCAACACCTTCGTGCCAACGGCGGCAACACTTGTGGGTGTCGGTCCGCCCTTGGGGTTGTCGCCATGCTCTTTGCAGGTTGGTGGCGTAGTTTCAACAGCAAGTCTTGCACCAGTTCTTGAACAAAAGTTAATTGTTACCTTATCCTGGCATTCTTGAATGGAAGACTACTGGAACAATTGCGCTAACAATAGAAACGAGCCACCCTATGTAGCTACAAGTGTGCCAAGTGATTGGTCTGATCCTTTTGTTTTTACTAGTTATTATTAACAAGTGTTTTGTTGAAAGATTTTTTGTAAAAATGAATAGCACAGAGCTACTGCAATAAAAATGCTGATGTGGTTCCTGTGTTTCCAGGAGAAAATACTAAGACACTTGAATTTTTTTCAACATAATGTCTTGGAAATCAACAATAAGTTTATTGATCTATTTTTTCTTTTCTTCTTGATCGGGTTCTTAATACTATTCCACTGAATCAACCCGTCGGGAAAGTTGAGGTATGTTTTCTTGCAGGGATATGCATCCGTATCTTTTATAAATTAGAACGCACACTCCATTTCTTGAATTAATATACCTGGATTGATTGTGTGAGGTTAATATCTCAGTTTTCTTTTAATTTAGAATCATGATTTATTTTTCTTGGCTTAATCTCTCATTGGAAATTCATAGGTATTACAGTCAAGGAGGAATCCATTCTTATCCCATGGAAAGGTGGTGTGCTAAGTAGTATCTATTTTTAATTTGGCGGTAATTTGTTGAAGGTGTTGTGTCTTGCCCATTCCTTTATATCTGTCATTTCTTGTGCTCTTATATTTTCGGATCCCTAAATCCTACTTTACGCTTGGACAGATTTTGGGCGTCCTTGATACTGGACGTGATGCTTGGATCCATAGAGAAGGTTGGATTAAAATTAGCGTTCACGTTGGGAGTGGCAGAAAAATGTAAGGATTCCTATTTTCTTTCGCAAGTCGCAACTGATGTGCTACTACAACTGATGTGCTATAGGGGTAAGGTGGGCTCCCGATGGGATAAGTGGATTAGCCCGATTATCATTTTACCTTTCCAATGGGAGCCCACTAAAGCAAATTAAGTGGGATGGGCTAATTAATCCCACCTGCACCTGGGTTCGAGCCAGATCTGGACGCTAGATCCCTGGATCCACCACCCAATCACCACAGCTGGACAGCTACAAGCCGACCTCCCCGGTCAATAAGGAAGATTCACCTTACCATGCAAATTTGTACGGGTATCCTATGTACAATAAATAATAAAGGCGTCGTATCAGGTGCATCCAGCTATGTGTTTGCATCCATGCATCCCATCAACGCTGGCCATCCAACTTAAATCCTATGCTTGATGCACGCACCCCTTAATTTTGCAGAAACATGCCCGCCTCCTTCCAATTCTGGTCTGGTGATTTTTCCAAAAACCCCTCAGCCATGGGCGGGTTTTCCAATTCCCTACTACACAATCCTTTTCTCAATCACGATTGCATCCAGCATCAGCGGCGGCACGGACGGAACGCATCTTCTTGGACGATCGTCGGAACTGAACGCATCTCTTCGGATGGTCGCCACGACGGCGACGATGGACTGCAACTCCCAGCCCCTAATCGATATGGCAGACATATTCTGCTCGTGCGATGCGCCGCAGCCGATCACCATGGCAGCAGTTAGTGATGGTGCATCACAACAATGGATGAACTCCCAGCTTCGTCCATAAATCACTTGGAAACCTTGAGATTGCCTCCCAATCTAGCCACCAAGAAACTCACCTCACTTTCTCAGTTATTTTTGCCAAAAAGGCTACAACGGAGGACACCAACGGAACAGCACGACAGACGGAGGTTCAGGTAACACATAAAAAGAACTAAATGTTTTCTGTACGTTATACATGTCTATTTCCTCTCTGGAATCTGGACGACTCATTATGTAAAATGTAGGTGCAGCTGAACTGCTGAAGGCAACAGTAGGTTGCAAACTCTAATGATTGAGGGAGAATTTGCTACGCCAAAAAAGAAAGCCAACATTCCTCTATTATTGCGACATTCCTACTAAAATCGACATACACCCACCAACCGATGTCCGTACGGTGGGAAGATGCAAAAGAATAGAGTGCAAAGGAAAAAAAAAGAGGAGGAATAGAAAAAGAAGAAGGAAGCCAAGGTAAAGGTGGCACGCATGTGCAAGACGTGCAAACAAATAGTAGTCGCAATTGTTCGAGCAAGAAAGTTTAAAGCAAAGAGGCCAAGAATGTGCAACAGATGAAGCCAGATGTTGTTCCATGATGGTCCTTAGTCTGTTAATATACATGAATTTAAATGAGTTATTAATGTCGATTTCTTTGTTGTATTGGATTCTCGTAATGGTTGGAATAATGTGTTTTTGTCAAACTGTCTTCCTCTTATTTTCTCTGACTTATGTGTATTGAATGGAGTGTAGCAAGCAAGCAGCAATAGCACCATGTTACATTATGTTCACATAAACCTGAAGCATGCTCTGTTTTTCTCATACAAATAATGAACAAGAAAAATACAAGTACAAGAAGTTTTATACTGTGAGCGCTCATCCCTTTATTCAGTTGTATAACAGTACCATCAATTCGTCAAATTGTTTTGGCTGTTAGTTGTTAAATTAGTACCATCGTCGCTGTCGCAGCGACCGTCCGATAAGATGCGTTCTGTTCCAGTAGCATATGAATCATGCAAGGAACAACTCAGTTTGCAAACCCACATCAACCTCAACAATAGAATTCACCAGAAGAATTAAAAAATTGTTTCGTTCAGAATTTTGCAGTCAACAACACCTTTACAATCACTTCTTGTTTGTAACCTTCCGGGTTTGGAAGCTTGCAGCAACAGCAACATGTTCTTGTTTGTGAATATGCGAAAGAAAAGTAGTAATGCAGTCACAAGGAATGCAGAAGCACCAGCTGATATTATGCCATGCTTTAGCTGTGGCAGATCATGTACTACAGAACATCTCAAACAACCAGGAACTAGGCAATAAGAAATTTGTTTATTACTGAATTTTCCATTCACAACAAGCTACAGTCACTTGTTTCTGAACGCACAAGCTACAATATGCAAGTAGTAGATACATTCACATTCTCAGCTCTGATCAATACTCACCAACGATATACAATTCAATTCTATACTTTGAAGCCACACGCAATTCAATAAAGAACAATCCCATTGGATAAGCTCACAAGCTACAATCTGCAGCTATACAAGGGGTTGCTAGTTGTGCTCTCTGCCAACACAGGTTTGTTGTAAGCAGGACGCCGTAGTGGACGGTGCGCAGGTTGCGTCCGGCGGCGGACTCGGCGTCAGGGCCGGCAAGATGGCGGGTGGGCGCGGAGGTGGATCTCGCCGCGGCCGTCGAAAGGATCACCGGGGCCATGGAGTCGTTTGAGGCGGACGACCGCAGAGGCCAGCCAAAGCTGGCCAAGCGCGGCCACCGTTGAAGGGATCACCGGGCCATGGATCCGTTTGAGGCAGACGAACGCAGTGGTAGGCCAAGCGTGGCTGCCATCGAAGGATTCACCAGGGCCGCCGCCATGGAGCGTTGGAGGAGAGGATCCAGATTAAGAAATTGATATTTTGGCAAAGGACTGCATCGGCTGAGGGGTTATTAGCAAATTAGGAAGAGCTGTTGCGGGCGTGTTCTTGCAAATTAGTGTTGCTTTTGATTCCATGCGTCAGATGTTGATCGTCGGGCCGAGGAGTCGAGGGATACATGGATGCACGAACCACCTCGGATGCACATGATACGACGCCAATAATAAATAGGTCTTCGCCATTCTATTTCGGTTAACATGCACACATGTCACCACAACATTAAAAGAAAAACACCTTAACATGCAAACAAAAAGGTCCACCTCAATAATTAGATAAATATATCAAAGAATATGTATTTTCAATATTATTTCTCGTATATTAAGCCAAACACAGTCGAATTTCATTGAAATATAGTGTAACCAATTCTCTCAGCACTGCACAGAATGTGTCATGTAGCTAGCTGCAAGAGTAACACGTGGACAGGCCCAAAATTTGCAATACAGGGCTGAAGAGATTTTATTTTATTTATTGAAGAAAAAATAGACAAGTACAAAAGACAGAATGTCAAAACAAACACTACACGGAAACATACATACGTCGTGCATTGCAACAGGAATGATGTACTTTGGTGCGATGAGTTCGATTAACTCATGCATGGCAGCTAGCAAGCTAGCTAGTTCCGCCCCTCCTTTGCTGCCACGAGATCGTTGACGAGGCGGTGCAAATCTTGCTGCGAGGAGCCTCCTTCTGCGAGGGCGGCATGAGACATTGAGGCGAGGTCCATTACCCTGGTCCTCATAACGTCCCCAGGTCCTCCAGGATGCATGAATGTGAGCAATGCCCGGGCCACATCGTCGGCCGGGACCAGCTCATGTTTTTCGTAATCCTCGCTCCGTAAGCCAGCGCCATGCGGCCAGAGTCGGTGCCCAATTCCTAGCACATCATTGATTAGCCTCTCGTTGACGAATTGGTCATGCATCTTTGGCCATGTGAGCATAGGCACGCCCGCGGCCACTGCCTCTAGGATGGAGTTCCACCCACAGTGCGTCAGAAACGCGCCCACTGCGGGGTGCGCAAGTATGGCAGTTGTTTGAGCCCAGGATCTGATGATGACCCCGGTCCTCGACACGTTTCTCCCACCCTTTGGGTGGAGTCCACTTCTCGGCCGCCCTGACCGCCCACAAAAACGGCTCCCCTGAGGCCTCCAACCCAAGAGCAAGTTGGTCCAGCTGAGCATCTGATACGAGGGCGCACGAGCCAAAGGACACGTACACGACGGAATGGTCCGACTTTGTGTCAAGCCAACCGATGTACTGTGACCCCTCAGATACGGAATGGACACGTATACGAGGGCTCTCAGAGGATTGCAGTTGCGGCCCTACAAAGTAGGAGCGCTGGACGTACCCTTGGCCCGTGTACATGTCGCAGTACTGCTGCTCCAGGCCTGAGAATGTGTTGACGGCGAGGCCGAAGCAGGCAGCTTGCATGGAATGAACCTTGCCGAAGACGTATCGAAATAACGATAAGTCGGGCAGCTCGGTCCTCGGGATCCGTATCTGAGGGGTCGGAAACGGAGGGGCCGTCAACGTGTCATCTCCGTCGATCGCGGCGTCCTCCATCATGAGGTGGCGCATGGCGAGCATCGAGAAGGCGCCGGTGACATGGAATGCGACACATGGCACGCCGAGCTCGTCGGCGATGTCGACGCTCCAGGTGAAGAGCATGTCGGTGATGATGGCGTCTGGAGACTGCGCCCGGACGAGCGTCTCATGCGCGGGGCGCATCAGGGGTTCGGTCGAGGCGGCGATGTTAATGCGAATAGAATCCGCCTGAGTGGCCGCCTTCCCAAGGTTCTCGACACCCTTGGGCAGGCCCTCCACCGTTGGGAAGGGATAGGTCACTATCTTGACAGTCGCTGCGCTATGGCGCTCCAGCAAGGACTGGACGATCGGAACGTTCGCCGGCGTGACTGCAATGATGGCTTCTACGGTGGCGTTTGGGCTAGACGCGGCGAGGCTAACGGCAAGCTCGGTGAAGGGGTGGATGTGGCCAGTCGCAAAGTGGGGCAATAGCAGGACACGCAGAGTCTTGCTGCCGCTGCTAGTGGTAGAAGAAGCCATCTTTATTTCTTTAGTTTCCTACTAGGAGCAGAAGGCTGTGGGTGGCTCAGCCAGGACACGCATTTGGCCTATTTGTAAGCCGGCAAGCTGTTCGCTCTTCTCTGATTTTTCAACCAACTGTACAGTGATAAGCTCCATACAAGAGAACAGCGAACCAATCCACAAGTTTCAACGGTATACTTCAGAAAATTCCACATACATATTGCAAATTCCACAAGTTTGAACGGAAAACAGAAATTGCCAAACCATTCGACGGAAAACGTGGAAAATTCCACATACATACGACCATTCAACCATAGAGGGAGTATCTTCCACATATAGGACAAAGAGGAACCATACGTCAAAACACATGAGAGGAAACTTAATGTAAACTCGGGACTACTGATTTGTCCACAAGTTTACAATCATCCATCTACAGAAGTACATATACACTTAACTTAAAGTCATAAATAATTGTACTATTATATGACGTTCCGTACAATCATATGGACCTGAAATCATAATTGAGTGTAGAGATTAAGTAGTACATATAATTTAAAATATTACTTCATAACTTCTTCACAAGTATTCTCATCTAAAAATTTGACTTTAAAAGGCTTATCAAGTGTTGCGCATATTACGTGGATCCATGGGCGGATCAAGCATGGGCCCATGGCCCCCACAAACATTTTGCAAACAAAATTTTACCGGTAAATATTTATGTCCATTTATCTAATCTTGTATTAGGCTAATAATAACCAGAGACATATGTAACCTAGTTAATTGCAGGGAAGTATTACATTTGGGCACGTTGTAACGACCACTAGTCATATTTTTTACATTTCAGTACCATCTCTGCGGCTAGCTAATTGTTGCAAAAAGGTCTAAATTGTGCATAAATGTGTATTTACGGTATTTCTGACCTGCAGGGTCCGCCTGGCACGAGCCAACATGGTATTTTTTTTGCCAAGAAGCCCCTCGCATTGCACCTAATATTGCAGATGCCCCCGCGGAAGTTAAAAAACAAAGCTAAAAGGACGGGGTTTGACCACGCAACATTGAGTAAAAGGCAAACAGGCCCTCCCACTACACTAGCGAATGTAAGTTGCATAACCCGGATACTACAGGCTTATATTATTTGCTCGTTGAACAAATAAAACAAATGAAGAAATAACGCGGCCGGCAGGAATGCCATGTTGGCTCCTGACAGGCGGGCCCTGCAGGTCAGAAATACCGTCAATACTCATTTATTCACAGTTTAGACCTTTTTGTAACAATTAGCCGCAGAGATCGTACTGAAATGTAAAAAATATGACTAGTGGTACTGAGTTGTTACAACGTGCCCAGGTATGGTACTTCCCTGCAATTAACTCTGTGTAACCGGGATTTAGCCTAACATCGTTCGGAAATAATTAGCGTCGGGCCCACTCCACTTTCTATGTCTACTTCAGCCCACATCATAATAGTAAACAAAGCCACGAGTACTACAACTAGTTACTTGCGCTCTTTCTTCTCAAAAAAAGTTACTCCCTCTCTTCACCTAAAGAACAGTTGCTCCCTTCCAAAATATTTAAAGTTCTGGGTTTGGCCTAAGACAAATTGTAGAAAAATATACTAACATCTACAGCTCCAAATTAGCTTCACTAGATTCATCAAAATATTTGATATTTGTAGAAATTAGAAAAAAAATATATAATTTGTCAAACTTAAAAAAGTTTGACTAAGGAAAAAACTTCAAATATTTTGGAATGGAAGGAGTAGATCATAAAAAATCTAAAAAAAGATAGGTCGCGAACGCACGAACAACGCTGGCGGCGAGCCAAAATGAGCGGCCAAGCAAGCGCTCAGAGCAACATAGTGCAAGCTTACTGAGGTCACGCATGGAGTTCGGCGGCGGCGGACGGTGCAAGGTCGTGCGTTACCGCGTGGCGTGATCGCGTAGCTACAATATAATTTTTTATTTAACTATTTGCATTGTTTGTTTGTCAAAATTTGTACCAATATGCCAAATTATGATGCACCAATACTTTATTAACTATTTGTAATGTGATCGACAATAAGAAAATTCTTAGCGCTTGTAATGATGCCCCCACAATGGTCGAATCCTAGATCCGCCTCTACGTGGATCATTCCATTAGTTCAAAAATGACTACACTCACCGCCCCAAACCCCCCATCTGGGTACGGCCCTAAACTCAAACCAGTTATCATTTCGAACGCCAAATGATTGCAAGCGCACATACACTACAGTATCTTTCGATGAAAGTGATATCCAAAGGTTAATATAACCAATGGAGCAAATGATGAGTTTTGCCCCTTTCCTGGAACTAGACTTGTCATTGGTCCTAACTGCATTTGCACCCAAGTCTAAACATATAAATATGCTATTCACTATCGGCTTTTCCAAAAACAACTAATCAAGAATGTATCTCAAACTAAACTACAAAACTAGAAACTAAATGGAGAATGAAAGGACATGAGACATTATGGGACTACTATTACCAGTAAGCTAGATAGCAAAGCCAAAGCTAGGTGCAACACGATGCGTAGTGCATAAACCCCACACGGCCATCACCGTCCGACCTAACATTTTGCCGGTGTATGACGGTAATTAAGGGTCTCCCCATGATTTTTTATGTATTAGTCACTTTTTCCCTATAAATGATATTTCACTCTAACAACTAGTTTGGACGCACATTATAAAAATTCAATAAAAAGAAACGCCTAGCCTTGTTAAATTTTGGCAAGATCGGCTCACTGACAGAAATAGCCACCAAATCAATCAATAGACGATTCATATATTGTTTGGACCATAACTTACGACCCAAGAAAAAATGGTCGCACAAAGTAACAAAAAAGGAGCTCTTAATGGTAAGTACTAACTCTGACTGGGTTTATTAGTACCCTTTGTATTTTGTGTTATATTTTAACCACATATTCGACTAGCAAAATATAAGTGATATGCCATAAAAGTAATTTGTTGGAATTTTATTGGAAGTACCTTGCCATGGTACTATTTTAGCTATATATTACTTATATTTTGCCAGCAAATACATGGTCAAATTTGACCCAAAATACTACGAAGACTAATAAACCCAGACGGAGGTAGTAAAACCCTCTCAACTGTTCCCATCAATGTATTGTAAAAAAAAACAGTCCCGTGAATGAAAGTATTGTCAGGTGCTTGACCGCTATAGGTATGAGTCATACCTATAGAAATGCGAAATTACACCGAAACATGTTGATATGAGAAATGCTAATTCTTTTTTGGGGACATGAAATGCTAACTAAATTGATCTATTAAAGTGGGATGACAATTATTTGCCACGCAATTCTTGTAGCAATTACACTTTCTATAAATGCAATAATTTATATACAATAGTGCAATTTTCACACAGTAGTACAATTCACATACACACATTTTGTAAAATATTTAAATGTTCAATTAACCCCCCCCCCCCCCCAATATCCACACATAGACACAAATAAAAAGAAAACCTGACTAAAATAGAAACAAAGGTACCCGAAAGAAAGAAAAAGAAAAATAATAATAATATCAAAACTTGCACACAATTAAAACAGAAAAATGCACTTTTTATTATATGCAAGAATAAACCTACATATACTAGATTTATTTTTTCTTGCAAAAATTAAATTTTCTATGTAAGAATAAGTTACCTACATTTATATTCCCTTCCTAAATAAGAAAAAAATAAATAGAAACTTAAAACAAATGACGACAACAAATTCCATAAATTCTTACAGAAGTGCACTTTTTATAAATGAAAGAATAAACATATAGTAGTGCAATTTCACACTCTGGTATAATTTACATACATATTGTATAATATTTATTTGTAGGCAGAAACACACAGACACAAACAGACACACACACACACACACACACACACACACACACACACACACACACACACACACACCCCCCCCCCCACACACACACACAAATCCATCCTTTTATTTCAACTTAGCTATATATATTTATTAAATCGTCCATATAATTTAAACTATAAGTTTGTTCTTGAAATAATGTATAAATTTGAACTCCTGACACCAAGATGTTTAAAACTAGACAAATCTTGGATCCATTTCGAACCATTTTAAATTTTAAGGTTTCACATTTTATATGTGAAACAAATATATTTCACTTGAAAAGTCTATTTCAATTGAAATATGTGAAACCAACCTATTTCACTAGAAACCTATATTAACCCAAATATGAAATTAAAATGATCACTTGTGAAACCGATTATTTGGAAATATGTAACAATTTTTTCAAAAGAGTGAAACATGTTTTTCGATAAATGTGTAATCGTAATATATGTTTTTTTGTGAAACAACCCAGTGAAAGATGAAATGCAGGTTCTCAATTGTGAAATAGAAACTAGAGAAAGTGAAATTATAATGCATCTTTCCAAAATTGATTATTTGAAAATGTGAAACAATTTATTTCAAAAGAGGGAAATAATATATTTTAGAAATGTGCAACTGAAACAGATGGTTTTTGTGGAACAAGCCAGTGAAAAGTGAAATACACTATTTCACAATTTTAATAACCAGTTTCACAATCATGCATTTCAGTTTCATTTTCTCTCGTTATCATTTCACAATTCAGAAATATGTTATTGTCTCGGTTGACAAAAATCACATCTTTTTAATGGTACATTTGTGAAATAGCACATTTCCACACTTTTGAAATATATTGTTCGCATTTTTTAATAATCAGTTTCACAATCGTATATTACAATTATAATTTCGGTAGTTATTATTTCACAATTCTCTAATATGTAATTGGCTTGTTTCACATTTTTTTCTATTGATACATTTAAATGTGTTTGAAATGTATCCAAGATTGGAGTTTTAAAGGTCTTGGCATCAAGAGTTCAAATATATAAATTATTTAAATACAAACTTATGGTTTAAAAGATATGAATGTTTTTAATTTGCTAACACTATTGTGAAATGGCTTATAGTGTAACCCACATGTGTGGCGGGCGAAGTAGGGCACCCGCCACAGCTATTTTTGAGAACAAGCAGCGGTGGGTGATAAAAGGAGCTCACCACGGCTACACAGGTAACATTGGTGGGCATGGCTGGAGACCAGCCACATATATGAATTTCTAGTTCCTTCACAGGTGACAAGCAGCTGTGGCGGGCGAGGTTGCACGCCCGCCACAGTTACCTTGCGCAGCTGTGGCGGGTAGCTACTATTGCCCGCCACATCTATATTTTGGTAACCAGGCGCCAAAAAAATTCAAATCTTTCCAAAGCGTGGGTTGCGGGTTCTTGCTGTCGCCTGCCACGACTATATTTGGTCATGTTGGTGCCTGCCGCGCATGTACTGCGGTGGCGGGCTCTGCCTTTCGCCCGCCACTTTTATACACGCCCTTATCCACCGTACCCCCACCCGCAACAGTTAGCTCCCATTCCCCCACCTCTCCCCCCTCTGTCTCGCCATCGCCAGTGTCATGGTGTCGTCCATCACCACCAGTGAGGTCGCGGTCCGCCGCCTCAAACGGTGTCAAGGAGCCAATCTTCCCCGTCGACCATGTCGTCCCCCCCCCCGAAGTTCATCGGCGTCGCCGTGGAAACCTACCTCAGACTACTTCCCTGTGATCGTCGCCCACACCTTCCTCCGCATCCAATGTCGTCCTCGTCTCCGTCGAACTCGTCGTCCGTTGACGCCTCCACCATCGACCTCGGCCTCGTCCAGCCTGCCAACCAACTCCGGCCCGGTAAGCACACCTCCCTTTTCTCTGTTAACGGTGATTGTATTACTATAGTTAAAATGTACTATATATGAATAAAAATATAATACAACATTTTATTAGTGTAGCTGAAATTTGTTGTATGATGAATCATTGAATCCTCATAAGTAAATGTCTTGAAATTGAATGCGTGTGCTACACAAAATGTACTACATATGGATGATCATATAGTACCTTATTTTTTCATGATGCAGGGATATTCATAGTGAGTGCCAAGGGGTATTCGTAGTGAGTGCCAATATTTTTGCGAAGCGTGGATTAAGTTCCGTTTTACTTAATTTCTGGCACTCAATATATCCAATTTCTATCAAGTTATGCTGGTTTTTTTCCGTAACTTTATTACTTTTTATGGATGAGCTACATACAAAGATATCTAAATGTTTTATCTAAATGTCAAATTGTTTAATGTGATTTAGATGGAGAAGCCAAGATGCCTTGTTAGGACTCCAACACCCATAGACGGAATTCCTAATGCCGTAGACATCGCCCTGAGGGTGGCTCAGTACCTGGAGATCATGCGTGCCTATGTTGAGAGTGCTTGAGCAGATACCGATAGCGCTCAGGCATATTCCGAGAGCGCTAGGGCATCCACCGAGAGCGCTAGAGAGGCCGCTGAAGTGTGCAAGCAACTGCCAAGAGTGCGCAAGCAACCGCCAAGAGTGCGCGAGCAGCCGTCGAAGCTGAGAGGACCACCCAAGCCCAGATCGTGAATATGATGGAAGGTGAGGATAGCTCATGATGGAGGTGAACTTTTATTTATGAACAACGAGTGCACTGCCTTCATGTGATCTATATGATCTATGCATGTGAACTTAATTTCTAAGTTGCTATGATGGAGCTAAACTTTTGCTTCCAAACTACTAGTGAACTGTGCAACATGGTCATTTGTATCGTCTATGATGCTATGAAGATTATGTTGTGACTTTGTTCTATGTGATTGGATAACTATGAAATTGACTTGTTAGCTTGTTTATTTATTTACATAGATGAAGTGGAACTAGTTTGTGGTGTACACTGGGAGGAATCTTGAAATTTATGATTCATGGGAGATATGCAAGGAACAAGTGGACAGTTACAAGAACAACTGCTATAAAGGATATAAGACAAAAAAGAAGAAGTTGAGAATCATTACGCAAAGTACGTCCGCAAAGTAGCTGAACAACGTTCGCAAAGAGAAAATCAACTATGAAGTATGCAAGACCGTGTGGACAAGTGAACGAGTAAAGAATTTGATTATCTTTATCCAACTCATTGTCATCATGGTATTGTTGTTATCATGAGGTCTAGTATGTCTGTATATGTACTAATGATGCAATGTAAATTGTTGTATTCTAATGCGTGCATCTATTTGTATGAAGTTTAGATTATTGTTATGTTAAATGTAATGTGTATGATCACATACGTTAGTTGTATGCTGTAATGTGGATGATCACATACGTTAGTTGTATGCTGTAATGTGGTTATTTATATGTTGTATTGTGTATTGCTGTTGTGGCTGAAGAAGTAGTTGTGGCGGGTGCCACCGAGAGCCCGTCACAACTAGTATTATAAATCAATGGCGGGCAAGAAAGACTTTGAGCCACTGCGGAGATTCTACCAGTCACGAGAGCGCGCCCGCCACTGATGATGCCACTATAGCAGTGGCGGAAGGTCAGTGGCGGGCGTCCCTGGGAGCCTGGCCCGCCACTGCTGGCCTTTTGGCGCCCGCCACAGCTAGTCATTCCTATAGTAGTGTAAGATGATATATATAGTCTATGGGTTTGTTTGCAATGGAGAGAGAAGAGGCTGATGCACGCACGTCCTTGTGTGATAGTACTCCGGACCCGCTAGACTGACAAAAGCAGTATTATACTGGTGCACCACCAACTGAAATACCAATATTTCATAAACAGTGCAATTTTTTTATACAACACAAGAGTCAATATACAGTACGAGGTGTCACTTGTTGACTGGCAAGCCAGTTGCTGGTACCTACCGCAACCGCACAATTTCCATTTTGGCATAATTAGGTGTCTCTTCTGATACCTAGAAGAGCATCTATAGTCAGGCGCCCCATAATTGCCTCAAACGGGCGGGTTCTCCGGTCACTTCCATGACACAGAATTCCCACCCTATCGAACGCCCGAGACGCAGCCCAAACACTCGAGCTGAACGCATTACGTACGTGGGGTGGATACAGGGATGCCCGACTGCGCCCGGCCGCATCTGTCATGTCGGATCCAACCCACTATGGTTCACTAGGGGCCCACATAAATTCAGCCCTATCCGCACTTCTTACGAAACCCTAGCCTTTCTAATCCACTCCCCTCCGCCCCTAGCTCCTCTCCGGCGAACTCCAGCAGTCTCTGACATGGTTGGTAGTGGATTTGACTCCGAGAGGTCCGGATCCTTTGACCCGGACCTTGTCCCTTGCGATCCCGAGGAGGAGATGACCGTTCGCATGATTCTCCGCCGCTGCCGGGAGGACTGCACTCGGCCGCGGACAGACTTTTCGGTGGGAATCCACTGCGTCTGCCCTAATAGCGAATGGATCCGCCGGGGCTCGTGGTAGGAGGCACGGAACCCGTGCCACGAGGACGCGATACGGTCTGCCAGGTGCCCGAACCCCGGGATGGTGGCACAAATGCTTTTGTATCATGTTGTTACCTCGGGGTAGTCGGAGGTAAACATAGGCATACTATACGGCAAGCATGCTGCAGACGCTAGGCGTACCGCCCGTTCAAGGAACAAGGCACAGAAGACCACGGAGGCAATGTCGCATGCCGCCGAGCCTGACTGCCCAACCACGTCGAGTCCAATGGCTCCTACGAGGAAGAGTAGGACATGGGAAACGGTGACGCCTCGAGTCCATAGTAGGCCGGACGGTGTCCCATCGCCTACTCTATACCTCCGGTGACCGGACGTTCACTTCATGAGTCCCATGGCCGCTAGACATGGACGTGGACCGAAACAAAGACTTAATGGGACAAGCACTGTCAAGAATTTAGAGTAGATTTATGTTGCATGTCCGGTTGTAAAATGGAATATTTAAGAACGTTGGCGCTTTGCAGACGTTTAAGGGCGATCTTTTCTATGTCCTTTCATAGATGCTCCAAGCGACCAGAAGTAGGCGCTGCGGCCGAGGCTAGAGAGAAGATTCCACATCCAGCCCCATGGGTGATTCTATGCCATCGGGAGCTAATATCTTGCGAAATTATTCCTCTTCCTTGATAGAGAAAACATGTGCATGTGACAGGTGCATGGATATCAAAATAAAATATACCATATCCAACCTGCGATCAAGTGTTCTTAATGGCACGTATTGCAGTATTTAACAGCCATTGCTTACTTTTTTTTAGATTTTTTTTTTGAGTAACTTCGCCGATTTTATTGATTTCAAAATAATGTTCATAGGTATAAGGTTAGAGTCATGAGGATTACCCAACCAAACATGTCTATCGGTACCTAAATTACAAGTAAATTTGACGAGGTTGTGAGCCTCAAAATTATAGTTCCTACGCTCATGCAAGAACATACAAGAGGAAAAACAAGAACTAATTTACTTTTCTTTAGATGCATGGAAAATGACGGAAAGAGACACTGGGCCAACCACGCATTTTTTTGGTGACTGGGCCCAACCACGCATTAGTCAAGCGCTGCGAGAAAAAACACATAACCAGTTATAGAAAATAAACAGAACCGTTAATCTTCCACGTAACTAGACAAGAAAAAACATCAGTAGTCAAAAACACGTGAGTGGAAGAATACACAACTCGCTCGAAGATTTCTGGCTCACTTTGACCGAACGCAAGTCACCATTCGCACGTCCAAGTCACAGCTTACAGTGATAAAGTTGTATACACGTGACTTTTCTGAAAAACACAGAGCCTTCAATTTTGTACTTAACTAGACCCGGAAAAACCGGAGGTCAAAAACACGTATTTTTTTATGTGAAAGTCAACAACACGTGAGTGGAAGAATACACAGCTCGCTTCAAGATTTTCCGTCTCACTGTTCGTCCGAACGGAACTCACCATTCGAACGTCCAAGTCACAACTGACAATGATAGGGCTCTACGGACGGTGCAAGTGGGACATGGGAAGATAATCACGAATATAATATATTATTTTCATTTAATAAAAAATATGTCATTTTGCATAACCACATGGACCAACAAATATATCAGTGCATGTGAGTGTCGCTAGGTGGTCCACAGACCTAGTTGTAATTTTTGTTACTTCTGGTTTCGCTATACTGCCATGACAGATATGATGAATATATTGAAAGTTTCTCGCACGAAAAAAAAACATGAACTCAGATTTCAGAGGTTTAGTAAGACCAAAATACTAGTTGCAATATATTGGAAAACACTTTTTTCCAGAAAGGATGAAGCCCCTCGCCTGCATCCACCGGGGAACATAGTATTAATTTATTTCATAGTTACATGTCTTGCACACGCCAAAAATAGAGCTCATGCGAACTAACATGTGGTTGGATGGTTAGAAGAACAGTGGTATCTCTAGCCCATCATGATTCAAATCCTGGTGCTCACATTATTGCTAGATTTATTTTAGGATTTTCGGCAATGCGCGTTTAGTGGGAGGAGACGTTCCCGTCGACTACGATGATGATATGCCGGCTCAGTCTCTCAAAAGTGCTCATAGGGGTAAGGTATGCTTGGTGTTCATAAGGATGAGTGTATGCACGTATATATGGGTACCTGTGTCTGTACTCTGTTCTAAATAAGATATAGCCCACGGGATTGACGGTTCCTTATCTTGTTATGATAGAGATTACGTGATACACCTACATAACACCAATCCCAATACTCGACCACAATCCAAATCATCTGAACAAACCCTGCGGTACAATCTCCGAATGGCTACACATACAAACATGAGAATGTCACGTCTCTGCACGCTGAAGTAAGGACCACACACTAGTAGAAAACATGGCTTAATTTGATCCTGAGCAGATCAGAGCATTAGTCCCGATTCGAGCAGCTAGGTGACGGACGGGGCTCGGCTAGCTTTAGTCCGGTGTCAAACGCAACATTTAGGGTTGGAGACACCAACCGAGACTAAAGAGGCTGCGGCCGGTGTGAACCCCTTTAGTCCGGGTTGGTGTCTCCAACCGGGACTAAAGGTTAGACCTTTAGTCCCGGTTGGAGACACCAACCAGGACTAATGGGGTTGAGGCTTTAGTCCTAGTTAGTGTCTTCAACTCGGGACTAAAGGGGTTGAGGCTTTAGTCCCGGTTGGTGTCTCCAACCGGGACAAAAGGTTAGACCTTTAGTCTGGGATTAAAGGATTTTTGAAAGTTTCTTTTCTGTTTTTTCCATTAGTTTTCTATTTTTAGTTTCTGTTTTAAATTGCTTATATCATTTAGGATATTTGATGTTCTTCAGTGATTCTTTTTGCATTACATTCAAATTTTTGTCTACTTTCTGTTTGTGCCATTCAAATTTGAATGGTTTAAATATGAATTTGTTCAAATTTGCTTCAAACCCTAGATTATGAATAACTTGAGTTTAAAAAAAAAATTTAATTTAATTCTTTTTGCTCCCTAGTCACATGTTAGATTTTTGTCACGGTAAGAATTATTTGGTTATTTTTAGAATAATTTAATTATGATTTTAATAAAAACATTATTGTTTTGCTTATATAGTTGTTTTAGTCAATTAATTGTTGTTTTTAATTATTTTTATTTAGTTCTTTCTGTAGATTTTAACATGTTGTAGTAACCTTATTTATGACTCTGCCTGGGACAGTGCTACCAGATGTAGTCAACGGTAGGATTGGATCGAACTCTAACCCCCCCCCACCTTATCGCCATTTCAGTTTTTTTTTAAAAAAGAAAATGATAAAAACTTCAAAAATTAAAATCCTTCGAGATGTAGTTATGTTACTACATCTACTAGTTAGAAAAATTAAAAAACATGAATTTCGACATGTTTTGCAAAAAAGTGTGATGAAGAAGTAAAAGGACTATAACTTTTCCATGCGTTGTTGAAAAAAATGTTATATATCAAAATGTTCAGCACGAGAAGCCGGTTCCGATTTCGAGTGCCGTAGGCCGTTTTGCAAATTTTTAGAATGCTCAAATTCTAAAAGGAAAAAAATTATCCTGAAATTTAAGCTTTTTTTATTTTTGGTCAAACTCTAGTGAAACTACTTATTCAATAAATATTAGTGTTACAAAGTAATTATTGTTTTTTAGAATAATGATTTCAAACTCAAACGGTGAAAGTGTGACTTCATGCTCAAGTTCGACTCCTAAATAAAATAACAACAGTTGCTGCAACTATACAAACATTGTATATAGTGATTCAGGGATTCACCATTTTATACCTAAGCTAGTATGAGATCAACAAATTATAACCATTTTATTAATGAATCCAGATCAGGCAGTTGTGCTTAGCCAAACATAGAAAGATCATTAGTTCTCTTCCTAGTCACATTGCCAATAAGCAATTGATTCTAGCATATGAGAAATAATTAAAAAATTTAATGATGTCATATTGGATTCCTCACATTTTTTGATAATAATGGATAAATTGTTTGTCGAATTTTGATTTACATATTTAAAGATATTCATTATGCCATATTAAATGAAAAAATGAATAAAATGAACAAAATAATATTATTACTTATTTTATTTTCATTGAAATTAAATATTATTATTACTTATTTTATTTTAATGATTGTTTGGAATTCAAGAAATTAAATCATGTGGCATCAAGACCTAAGGGTTAATAGGATTGATAGCTTACTATTGTCAGGGAAACAACAAGTGCAGACTTGGAAACTATGGGAAATAGAACTCGGAAGTTAAGCGTGTTAGGCTAGAGTAGTGAGAGGATGGGTGACTGGCCGGGAAGTTAGACGATTTGGAATGAGTGCTCCACGCAAGAGTAGTGAGGAGGGGTGATTAGAGATTAAATTGTCAAATAATTCAGAAATTTGAAAATCAAAAAAAAAAATCAAAAACACGTGGAGCCCCTTTAGTCCCGGTTCATAACACAACCGGGACTACAAGTGGTGGGAATTAGTCCTGATCGTTTTGTCTCAGTTGGAAAACCGGGACTAAAAGCCCTTATGAACCGGGACTAAAGGCCCGTTTTGTACTAGTGCTCTAGTGTGTAGCCAAGTAAATAACTAACAAGAAAATGGTAGATCTTTGATTGTTAAAGGCAATATCATTACAACATTTTCATATCAACCCATCAAGTAGTTCCCATTCATTGTGAGACAAATTGTTGGAGTGGAGCCACACTTGGCGGATGGTGGTCACTCTATCCTTCTTTTCGCCGATGCTACTATACTCTTTTTGGAGCATGATCTCCGAAAGGCTAATAACTTGACGCTCATGCTTTCAGTGTTCAAATAACGATAGTGTCTCAAAATCATCCTTTCTCTCCCCGGTCATCGACCTCCTCTCCTTGATTGTCATTATTCTCACCTCAGCCTCCCTCTTGCCTCCATTTCATTGGCCTTCTTGTTTTTCCTTTTTCTCGGACACCTCCTTCTTTGTTGCCATGATTGTTGTCCAATGATTCCTTGTAGTCATTGTCTCCTGCCTCTTCAGCTTTCCCTTGCCTCTCTTCATCCCATCGGGCCTCTTGTTAGCAATGGAATTGGGAGTGGGGCTTCTTTTTCCATCCTTCACACTTGATGCATCGTCATCGATGTCAACTTATTTTGAATCTCCTTATTTGGAATTTTGTTGTTTTCTCCGTTCTTCCACTTCTCCTCATTTCCAATCACTGCCCAACTATGTACCAAATTGAATCCCTTGCCTTTCTTTGATCGTATTTCCATGCATTTTCGTTGACCTTAAACAATTATTGAGCAATGTTGAACTACATAGCACAAGTGAGATAATAAATTAGTCACAAATGCATTCAAGAAATGAAGAATTATATCCAGCATTTGTACCACTCGGGTTGAGATGGTCAACATGTACCAAGCATGCCAACCACTTCAGCAATACAATGATATAGTTTTGCATCGATATTAGAGAGAAACTTGCAATTGATACATACCACTAGTGTTATCTAATGAAGTACTCATAGATATATTCCCAATAACTTGAAATTGGTTTCTCACACCGATGATCAGACCAAGACCAATTTTCTTCCATTCTTTACACAACAGTTTTTCTTATTTGGTAGTGTAATTTGCTCCTCTCCACTTTGGAGTTGCATAAAAAAAGGCACATCCTCTTCCATGTCAAGAAGGTGTTCTGCTTGGGAAGCATATTCTTGAGATACGAAATCTTGTGATGGAAATTCTGATACAATAAAATTTTATTAAAAAGTTTGTCATCCACACTACATACATTAAATTTGAGTAAAATACGCACACATGACATCAAAATTGCATATAAAATGAAAAAGGCCATGAAGATCCATGAAAAACAGAAAAATAGTTTACCTCCCAGTTATTTCACCGAACATGTTGGCCATGCCGACAGTTGTGGCAGTGGGTCACGTCGGCTTTTCCTCATGCAACAGTTTGAGGAGATGTCAATAGACCCTAGGCAATGTTGTAGGAGCCGGTGATGACATGGGAGGGATCAATGGCGGCGCGGCTGTCAACACGGTCGATCGCCGCCTTCTTCGTGGTGGCTAATGGATCTTTTGGCATTATTTTTCCTCTAATCTGCATGATTTGGATGAAACTAACCCAGACTTACGCTATTGTCACCAGAATATCCAAGTTGTTATTTTTGTGCTGAAATAAAAGTGCTGAAAATTGACCAGGGTATTTTGAGGATTTTTTATGGAAAAAAAGAAGACTAAAGGACCAAAGAAGTGCTAGAGGAGAACCACCACGTGGAACCCCTGGCAGCATGGGGTGATCACGTGGGCCCCTCAAGCACCGCATTTTGACAATTCTTTCGCTTATAAATCCCATATTTTGCATAAAATCAAAAAAAATCATCGACACTTTTTATGATACGGAGCCATCACACCTATGTTCTTCCACCATAGTTTTGGCTCCGGAGAAGGGAATTCATCGCTGTTGTCATCACCAACCCTTCTCCAACAACAATCTCATAATGCTTCCTCCCATGTGTGAGTAATTCCCCCATATGCACATGGAAGTAGGTGTGAATTAGATGATAGTTTGTATATAATTCTTGTCAGATTTGTTAGGGCTTGATGCCTATTATCCACTATATTATGAGATTGATGTTGATATGATTTAATTCTTATTACTGCTACTATCACTGTTATTGTTTTACTAGTACTGATATCATATTACTTTGCTACTAATAAACTGTGCCAAGTATGTTACTATACATGAGTGGTTGAATTGAAAACTCAACTGCTAATGCATGTAAATATATTTTTAGCTCTCCTTGTGTGGAATAATTAATTTTGGTTGAAATATTTCCCACAAACACTGTTTCAATCCCCTACACTTTTCGGTCATTAGTGGCCTCTTACCAATGAGCTTACTTTCTTGCGGGGGAGCCATGGAATCAAAGGCGGGATCATGCGACGCTTCCCTACTAGCCGTGGTAATAGTTTGTGGTTGTGCAAGCACTTGGCTGCGGATGACCTTCGGCTTCTTCCTATATGTGGTGGGAAGCAAAGGAGGGACGGCAGCGGGAGAAGCATGGAGGCCAATGACGGCGTCAGACTCATCGGGATGCATTCCATAGCATTTCAGTTGCCGGCGGCAGTTGCGACGGGGTCCATTTTGCCATTGAGAATTTCTGATTGGGCGGTTGTGATTCCTCCAGTAGCGTTTTTGGTTGTTGGTCTGCTGCCAGTTGAGGGTAACATAGCAAAAGAAAAAACATTTCGTCCGACACACCAGCCCAGGACCACTATGGAGACTGCATACAAGGTTTGATCTTTTCGTTACCGACTCATAGCGCAACAGAAGTAGAGTCAATGACGATCGGTGGTGCAAATCCCCGCAACTACGATTTACAACCTCCCAACTACGAGGATGTACTCCCTTGTCTGACCGATGGACAACCCTCTGGGAGGCGGTCGGACAGTCCCTCAGACGGTTTCGCGGACAGCCCTTCGGGATGACCCTCAAAACTCGGACGGTCACTCGGACAGACCTTCGGGGGGGCTAACCGAACTTGGATCGTCACTTGGACAGCCCTTCAGGAGGCACTCTCAAAACAGCCCCTCAGGCACGAAGATCAAAACTATGACCTCTGTAAGGGGTTGCACACATACGGTGTCATCTATCCGGCAGGGCTTCGCCGTTGAGAACTTGTTCCTGCCGGAACCCAGACAACCTTTTGGCTCTATGAAACTCTTTCGCAAGGAGGGAGAGAGAAGCCAAATCATTGCAATGGCACTTGTATGTGAGAAAGAGTGAGTGTGGAGAGTGCATGTCCACCTCTATTTATAGGAAAACCCAAGGGGAAGGGTGGGACATGGAAAGCCCAAAATACCCATGTTTTTTGTCACACATAAAGGGCATTATGGGGAAGCAAGTGGGGCTCCATGGAGCAGCTCCTCTTGGACGTCCAAAACCCTTGTGGGAGTCCCCAAAAAGGGTTCCCACACTAGTAGAAAACATGGCTTTGGTTGAGGCCAGGATAAGGGCATTAATCCTAGTTCACTCATGAACCAGGACCAAAGGGTGCATCAGTCCCGGTTCGTGAGGCAAGGGTGCCGACCGTCCCTCGGGGGCCATTGGTCCCGATTCGTCTAACCCCTTTGGTCCCGGTTCTAGACACGAACCGGGACCAATGGGCCTCGCTCCTGGCCCGGGACCTTTAGTCCTAGTTGGTGGCTGGATCCGGGACCAAAGGTTGTCGTTTAGTCCCTGTTTTAGCCACATACCAGGACTAAAGAGAGGCCTATATATACCCCCGCCCCTGCCCGCAAACAGAGCCACTGCTCTATTTTTTGCAGGCCATGGGAAAGGTTTGTCATGCTCTAGCTCACCTCCTATGCACATGAGGTGTTCGATGAAATACCCGAGCCATACTTAAGCTTTCTCCTCTCGAAGCTCCTTGTCCAAGCTCCATTTTCCTCAAGATTTGTCTAGGTTTGGCGGTCCGTCTTGTCCAAACCCTGTCATCACCACCGTCGATTGCCCGTGCCGATCTCGTCGCCGGCACCACCGTGGTGAGCCACTTGTTCTTATCTTCTTTCTAAAAGAAAGAAATTCTTACTTGTACGATTTAGATATATATACTTGTATAATTTTCTTACTTTTATCATTGTTTGTTATTATATAGTACGGTGGTTTTGATGTCCGCCTCCATCGGCCTTCGTCCTGTCTATGATTCGGATGTGATATATATTATCTTTTATAACTATTTGTTTTATTTAGTGTTTATGACAATTATGTCGACCAATATGACATAGATGTTTTTATCTAGGAGGTATGTGAACCAAAATTCCAACTAACCCTATTGTCGAGAGGTTAAATTTAGTTGAAAAAGAAAACAATTACTTGAAGAAAAAATTGAAGAATTGAGGAGGAGAATATGAAATTGGAGTTGCATGTTCCGGATGTCGTCGATGATCACAAGATCAAGATGGATGCAATGCGCTTGAAGATTAGAAAGATTGGAAAATATGCCATTCATACTGGGGCTTGGTATCATTATGCCATTGGATCAATTCTTACCTTAGTTGCGATTATGATCGCATTTTTTGTTGCATTGAAATGTTTCACATAGTTTCAATGTATGGTTTAATTATATGCTCTAGAGAGCTATATGTTGTTAAATGAGAACTATGTATGAACTTTATGTGCTTATTTTTTCAGTAATAACATTTGATCACTACTGTACTTTGGTCTCAATGTGATGATGAAATTCTATTAATTTTGTCACTTCTCTATTCATGATTTGCTTTAATGGTTTCACACATTTAATTATATATAATGCACGCAAATGAACCGACAATGGATATACGGTGACAGACGCACCTTCGAGTACATGAAGGTCGTGCATAATTTTCTCGAAGTGGCTGAGGCATAAAAGCAAAATGGTTTTATGTGTTGTCCATGGCCTATCTATGATAATATGAAGTCTTACTCTAACCCGAAAACCCTTCACATCCACCTCCTTGAGAAGGGTTTCATGCCACACTAATGTTTGGACCAAGCTTGGAGAAAGAGGAGTTATGATGGAAGACAACAAAGAAGAAGAGGATGGTGACAACTATCTGCCTCCTGATTACGATGATGCTGCAACAGGGGAAGCTGAAGATCAAGAGGAACCAGACAATGTGCCCGATTATGATCTTCGCTGGGTTATTGTTGATGCAAAGAGACAATGCCAAAGTGAAAGAGAGATGTTGAAGTTTGATCGCATGTTAGAGGATCACAAAAAAGGGTTGTACCCAAATTGCAAAGATGGCAACACAAAGCTCGGTACCACACTAGTGAAGTTATTCACAAACTAGTGATTCACACAAATTTCAAAGAATTAAAATTTAAACTATTCAAATTTGGAAACTAATGGAGTAACAGAAAGATTATAATTATTCTGAGCTAAAAGCAAAAAGAATAAAAAAATAACGCAAAAAGCAAAAGAAAATAAATAATTCAAAAAACAAAAAAAATACTGGAAAATAAAATAAAAAATGCCGCCTAATGGGCCACACGGCCTGCATACGACTAGAAACCCATCTATACATGGGCCAGGATGCAGGCCCGCAGGCCCAATAGGCCCAACACGGCAGTGACAAGGGTAGGCAACTAATGCCTGCATATTAGAGAGGAGCTCAGAACCTGAGCTGCAACACAGCTTATAAACAGGTGCTGAGCTCTCTCAGCTAGTGAGGTGGGACTAAACTTCCCACCGCACCGCGCCACCACAAGGCCTTTGGTCCCGGTTGGTGCCACCAACCGGGACTAAAGGGCTGCATTGGTCCCGGCTGGTGGCACAAACCGGTACCAATGTCCCCTTTAGTCGGTTGGTGGCACCAATCGGGACCAAAGGCCTTCGCTTCCCGCCCTTTGGGCTCTTGAAAGAGGCCTTTGGTCCCGGTTGGTGCCACCAACCGGGACTAAAGGTCGCCCTAGTCCCGGTTTGTCTCACGAACCGGGACCAATGCGTCGTCTATGTAACTTGCACTCGTCAATATTTCGTTCAGTTCGTTCTTCCCCGCCCCGATGCCGCCAGGCTGCCCGTCTCCGCCTCGCCATCGCCATCGTCGCCCCGCGCCGTACCTTGCCGTCCCGCGCCGTCGCGCGCCGCCACGACGCCGTCTCGTGCCGCCCACGCTGTCGCCGCCCCGCCCGCGCCCATGCCACGCGACGCCACCGCCCCTACCTTCGCCGCCGGCCCGCGCTGCCCTCACCATCGACCGCGCGCCGCCCCTCACCGTCGACCGTCACCGCGCTGCCCCTCACGCACCGTCGCCGTCACCGTCCCCTGCCCTTCGGCCTCGTCGCGCCCCTCACGTCGTCGCCATCCCGTGAGGTTGAATTTTGCTAATTTAATTTGATGTGTAGTTAATTTAGATGTGTAGTAATTTAGATTTGTAGTTAATTGAGTTAGATTTTGTTAGTTTTTTTGTAGTTCATAGAATTTTTTGTTAGATGTGTAGCAATTTACATGTGTAGTTCATAGATTTTTTTTTCATATTGTGTTAGATTTTTTTTCTGTTACTAGATTTTTAGTGATATTATTGTTGAATATGCATGTTTGTATGTTCATATATATGCAAAGATCGAATATGTCAATTTTAATGATTTTTTCTGTTCATAGAATTTTTATGATTTTTTCTGTTGTAATTTTGTTCATAGAATTTTAATGATTTCTTTGTTCATAGAATTTCTTTGTCAATTTATGTATATGTTCATATTGTGTATGTATATGAAAATTGTGTATGATCAAAGTCATTTATGAATATGTTCATATTTAGAAGAGAGGTAAAAGGAAAATAAGAAGAGAAAGTGTTTAATATAATTAGTTAGAAAAATAATAAAACTATAGTTAAACTAGTTTATTTTTAGTAAGTGCTACTTTATTTTATTTATAGTAAGTGCTTAATATAGTTGAACTAGCTAGTTGATTTAATAAACTACTTTATTTTACTATATATAGAAGTAGTTCCCGCATCGACGTCGAAGATGCCTATCACGCATCCTCGTCGTCGACTCGGCGGTGGAGGCCTGCTTGATCAGGGCCATGTCCGGAACTGGGCTCCGCTGGGCTGGTATTGGGAGGTGCTACCTTCCAGGGGGCGTAGGTTGGTGAGGAGCCAGCCAACCCGATCCTTGTTTGGTGGCGGTTGCGTGGGCCAGTGACGGTGCCGAGGCTTCCAGACACGGCGGAGGTGGTACGCCACCGTGTCAGCGAGGAGGACGAGCACGTCCATCGCTACATGGTTGCGTTGGAGGGCAGGTTCGACAATACCTGGCAGGTTCTTCAGGGATCTCACTGGAGCTATGATCCTGTGATGGTTCCTTATCTTTGGGTGTCCACCGCCCGTGACGATACTCGTCGGGTGCTACGGTTCTAGCTGTATTAGTGATGCTATATGTACGATAGTATTCGAGGAGTATTAGTGATAATACTCGACGATGTACGGACACAAGAGATGATGTACTTTTTCTTATAATTGAATGCATGCTAATTTGAATACTACTTTATTTTACGATTTGGTTTTGTTGCTCCGGTCGATAACGAGCCCTTGTTGTTATATGTGGCTGCCAATGCCCGGGCTGTCAGTGTGGCTATTGTGGTAGAGCGCAAGGAGGCTGGGAAGGAATATCCAGTTCAACGGCTGGTTTGTTATATCAACGAAGTGCTCATCGAGTCGAAGCAAAGATATCCGCATTGCTAGAAGCTTGTGTATGGGGTTTTAAGGCAAGCCGGAAGCTTAAGCAATACTTTCAAGGCCATCCCATCACAGTGGTCAGTTCTGCTCCTTTGGGAGACATAATCCAGAATAGGGAGGAAACTGGCCGGGTTGCTAAGTGGGCTATTGAGCTTGGACCACACGGGTGGAAATATATGCCTCGGACGGCTATCAGGTCCCAGGCGCTCGTGGACTTCATTAATGACTGGACAGAGTTGCACGCACCGGAAGACAAACCGGATAACATATACTGGACTATCCACTTCTACGGGTCCAGGCAATTGGAGGGCTCGGGGGCTGAAGTTGTCCTTACTTCCCCTCGAGGTGATAAAATTCGTTATGTTCTCCATTTTATGTTTCTCTGTACTAACAATGCAGCTGAGTACGAGGCTTTGCTCCGCGGCCTTCGGGTGGCTAAGGAAATGAACTTAAGCCGAGTACGATGCTTTGGGGACACTGATCTGGTGGCTCAGCAAGTCTATGGTACTTGGGATTCTAAGGATCCACTCATGGCGGCTTATCGACGAGAGGTGGATATTGTTGCTGGTCACTTCAAGGGTTATCAGGTTGAGCACATTGATAGGCGCAAAAATGAAGCAGCAGATGCTTTAATCCGCCTGGGGTCTCAGCGTAAACCGGTGCCGCCCAATACTTTTCTGGATGTTTTGCATAACCCGTCAGTCAAGTTACCTACAGAGGAGGACCTGTCTATTCTTGATCCAGAGTCTCAGTTGGTGGCTTCTCTGCATATTATTCCGGTTTGGACGGTTCCATATTTGGCGTATATGAACTGAGGCGAGTTACCAGAAGATGAAGTTTTGGCCAGACAGATAATACGGCGATCCAAGTCCATGATTGTTCACAATGGCGAGTTACATCACTTCAGTGTCTCGGGGGCGTTTTAGCGCTGTGTTTCCCCTGAAGAAGGCCATGAGATTTTGCACGAGGTCCACGAAGGTGACTGTGGTCACCATGCCGGTTCAAAATCCTTGGTTGCTAAAGCTTTTCATCATGGCTTCTATTGGCCGACGGCTCATGCTGTGCTGAGGACTTGGTGAAAAGGTGCGATGGTTGTTAGAAATTTTCACGCCGAGCTCATGTTCCGGCTCAAGAGCTAAGGATGATTCCAGTCACTTGGACTTTTGCTACTTGGGGCTTGATATGGTAGGGCCTTTTAAGTGGTCCAAGGATAAGAAGACCCACCTTTTGGTGGTTGTTGATAAGTTCACTAAATGGGTTGAGGCGGAGCCAGTAAGCAAGTTTGATGCAGCCACAGCGGTTCAATTTATGAAGAAGGTGGTCTTCTACTTTGGTTTTCCACACAACATCATAACAGATAATGGCACGAACCTCTCCAAAGGTGCTATGGAGGACTTTTGTCAACAAGAGCACATCGGCTTGATGTGTCATCGGTGGCTCACCCCCAGTCCAATGGTCAAGCTGAGAGAGCTAATCAGGAAATTTTGAAGGGTATCAAGCCCCGGCTTATGGTTCCTTTAAAGAGGATGCGGGTTGTTGGGTGGAGGAATTGCCATCTGTGTTATGGAGCATTAACACCACCCCAATCGATCTACGGGTTATACACCTTTCTTCATGGTCTACGGGGCAGAGGTAGTACTCCCCAGTGATATTCGTCATGACTTGCCCCGGGTTGCCAATTATGTTGAAGCGGACAACGAACAAGCACGCCAAGAAGCATTGGACCTGTTAGATGAAAAATGAGACATGGCGGCGGCTCGTTCGGCGATTTATCATCAAGATCTGGGCGTTATCACAGCTACCGGGTTAAGACCAGAACTTTTCAAGAAGGCGACTTAGTGCTCCGGCTCATCCAGGATCAGACCGATATGCACAAGTTATCCCCACCTTGGGAAGGGCATTTTGTGGTCAGCAAGAATCTGAACAACGGGTCATACTACCTCATCGACGTTCGAGAGCACAAAGACTCACGCAAATCGGAGGAGGAGACCCATCGGCCGTGGAATATTGCTCATCTTCGGCCTTACTACACCTGATCCATAGGCTCCTATTACGTACATATTTTGACAATGTATATATTATGATCAATATAATGAACCGACATCCTAGCTAAAAGCAGGGCCTCTGCCATTCTTCCAATATTTCTTGGTTACATGGGGGTTTCTTCTTATAAAGCGGAGTCCTGCTTGTCCATTAAACCGGCTTATAAAGCCACAACAAAGCTTGGGAGCTTCACACCCAAGAGGCCAAAGAGAGTTTGTTGCCAAACATAGCTCAAACATATGCACCCACTGAGCACAGCTCAAAATGTTACTTGGGGGCTCTTTGTACAAAGCAACAAAGAGTTTGAAAGGACCCTTGTAATAGGCTATCGAGCCAGGCTTGGAAGCCAGGTGTATTCACCTAAAACCCTGGGTTAACCTGCCTTCATCAAGTAGGCCACTCCGTCCAAGTAATCCTGGTATGACCCGCCGAATGTTTGACAAGTCAATCTAATATAGACCCTGAACTTGCCAAAGTTAAAACGACGATTGGTTAATTTGAGGTCCATCTTAAAAGGCTTTGTGAAATGGTTCAACTCAGCGGCCTGGCATCCCATGAAAAGCCTCGAATTTGGGCCTGGCAGCCCTTAAAAAGCCTCGACTACACGATATTATTTGCCTTTAGTCTTTTCTCTTTTGATGAGGATTTATGATAAAATCGGCGTCTATTGACCCGGCTTGACTATAAGTCAGCAGTCTAAACCGGTGTTTCTTAACACGGCTTGTCTTTCAACAATCAGTTGTTAGTACACAATCAATCATGAAGCGATGTTTGTTAACCCGACCTGGTTCTAACTATAGGTGACCAGGAAGATCATCCGGTGTTTATTGTAACCTAGCATGGCATTATTATAAACCAACAAAGCATTGTGGGAGTTATCAGCACTCCAGGTTTGGGTTATCACCCTTACTACAAGAAAGTTGGTAAACCAACAAAAAGATTCAATACCACAGGTATGATTTATTTGATATTTAGTTATCATTACAACCTTGGTTATAAACCATGGCTTTATATTGGGCATTATGACTCGTCCAGCGGTAAACCGCCAGGACAATTTTTTAAGTCTATGCAGAAACATGATTGCATAAAGTTGCTAAAGGCACATAAGCAGACACAACAACAAACATGATGGATTAAACAGTGTTATGCAGCAGTGCACGATGGCAACAGATCAAAGAAGTATTTCAACTAGCCTATTACAAGGCGCTTTGATGCCCAAAAGAATAATTGTTTGTCGCACAGGTCGCAGTGTGCAGAAATCAAACCGGCTTCCGGATTATGATTCAGCACCAGGCTGATATGAAGACGATGCATCGTCTTGCGCAGGTTCAACCTCTGCCTCCCCACCCAGTGGCTGGAAGTCAATGGTTGCCCAGTCAATCCCAGCTAAATCACGGAAGACAGCTTCATCACTGATAAGGTCGGACGGTTCAACATCAGGGGCATAACTATGCTTACGGATTGGCGGGTTAAGATTTTGCGCTTCATAAACCGACGCATCAATTCTTTTGTTGTCTGCATCATAAATTGACCGGTGGAAAGACAAGCCAGTCTCTTCGGCCAGTTTACTTGCAAGAGGGCGCATCTCCTTTGTCAAAGCTCTAAGGGCATCATTGTCAAATTCTGACCCATCTTTTTGGCTGGGGTAGCCATTTCCAATGTCCTCCGGATCAAGATCAACTATCCAGGCCTTGGCCCGAGTTAATGCGGACAAAGCACCAACCCTTGCAGCTGATCTCTTTACCTCCTCGAGCTGGGCAGGCGTCGTGGATAACTTTGCCAATGTGTCCTTGATCAAGGTTTGAGGCGGTTTGTTGTATGATGTTGTGCAGACGACCCATTGAGCGCCGGTATATAAATGCTCTATCAAAGTATAGGCAGCCTTCAGTTTTTTGCTCATGTCTAGAACCAAGATGGGGCAACACGGCTACCTGCAATGGTTACATTATTATTGTTAAACCGAGATTTCAGGGATGGTTAAGTACAAGTCATGAAAGAGATACTTACCAAACAAAACAGAGGTCATAGCGTTGATTTGTTGCTTCAGGCCAGTCGGTTCTTTGGTCGCCGGTTTAAGGGCCGTTTCAGCGTCTTTTGCCCGCTTTACCAGAGTTGTTTTCTCAGCATCCCACTTTGCTGTTCATTTTTGAAATCCTCCTTCATTTTTGCATGGAGGTTAAGGCGCTAGTCAGCTCATCTTTTGCCTTGGACGCCTCTGCCTGCTGGGATTTGATGTTTTCTTGAAGATTGGTGAGTTGGGATTCTTTCTTCTTTAGATCATCCTGCAAAGGATAGTTAAACAAATTTGTAGCGCATCTTTGACGTCCCAAGCACATAACAAGTTATACACTTGGCACTTGGGGGCTAATGCCTATCATTTTTCATCAACAGTAGGTCAAGTCCCAAGGCTCAATACAAGTATTAATCTTGGCACTTGGGGGCTAATGCTTAATTGAGCAGATAAACCAGGTTTTAAATAATTCAACAAGGGTAAGCCTTACAACAGGAAGTCCCGATTCATCTTGAAGAGATAAACCGACCCTTGGGGGCTACACAGATGATGTCTATTTCTTATTTTATCAAAGTCGCGGTTCATCTACAAGAGATAAAACCGGCCCTTGGGGGCTACTAGAGTTGATATTATCAATAACGCGAAAGGAAGGAAAATTTATGAAAAGTTCGAGCAGGAATTACCTCATTGCGCTCCTTCATCAAGTTGACTAAATCGGCTTCATAGTCGCGGCTTGTGTATAGGCGGTTTAAATATCCAGAATGCAAATCTGGGGCGTTGAGGTGAGCATAGTTTGACAAATCTGTCTTCCACTTGCCCTTATCCACAGCAGAAAATTCTTCCTTGGCACTATAATTTGATAAAGCGACAGGGTTACCAGGAGCAGCATGACCGAAACTAGTAATCACAACATTTTTTGTTGAGCTTGGCGATTTAGCAGATGTTCTTACTGGGCTTGGTGGATCGGTAGAAGGGCTTGGCAGATCAGCAGGCTGGTTCGTTGTATTTATCTCACCCGGTTCAGTAAAAGTATCACTACTAGGGAAAAGCCTATACACAGAATCTTATCTGCAACGCGCTTCAAAATAACACGCTACTGCTACTTAGCAGCAGCGCGGTTCCGCCAAACGCGCTCTTGACTTGGAAGTAGCGATGGCGCTTGAGGAATACTGGCCTTCTTGCTATAGTTGCCATGACCTTGGCCCCCGCTAGCTATAGCGATGGCGCGTTACAACGTAGAGCGCTCATCGCTACTTGCGTTAGCTGTAGCGCTTTTGCCAAACGCTACAACTATCCCTACCTTATCCCCACGGGAGGACCGGCCCTCAGTCACTCTCACTCTCGCCCGCTACAACCGCGCGTCGTCGTCCGTCGCCGCCGCCGCCGTTCGTCCGCCGCCGAGGTACTCCCCTCCTTCCGTCCCTCCTCCATCCTCCTCGCACATCCTCCCCTCCGCCTGCGGCCGCCCCTCCCTCCTCCGCCGCCGCCCTCCTCCATCCGCCTGCGGCCGCCCCTCCTCCGCCGGCAGCCCGCCTCCCACCGCCCTCGACCTCGCCGCCCCTAGCTACCTCTCCGTCGCCCCCCACCCCCTGCCACTAGTTAGTACTAGATTTAGTAGTAGATGTTAATTTAGGGTTAGCTAGTACTAGATGTTAATTTAGTAGTAGTAGATGTTAATTTAGCTTAGTTAGTACTAGATTTTTAGTAGTAGTAGTGGTAGTTGAACTACTTTAGTTGTAGTTGAACTAGTTTAGTAAGTTAATAAACTAGTTGAACTAGTTGAACTAGTTGAACTAGTTTAGTAAGATAATTAATATAACTAGTTGAACTACTTTATGTTTAGAATGAACTAGTTTTTTTTTCTATTTATAGTAAGTTTATATTTAGTAAGAACTAGTTGAATTAATAAAACTAGTTGAACATGTTTTGTTGCTAGTGATAACTTATATGGTTTCAGGTGACCTCCATCGTCCCCGTCACCGACCCCCTCCGACAAACCCGCCGTCATCCCAGTCACCGATGTACCCCCTCCGACATCGAGGTGAGACCAGCCAAATATTCTTGTATATTTTGTGTTGTTGCTCAAATAGGATATGTGGTTGCCCAAGTGGCCGTTCATGTTCAGTTTACATCTCCGAGTGGCCTATGTTTTGTCGGAGTGTTGATTAATTTCCGTTCCGCAAATTTCAGGCGCCGATATGTCCTTTTTAGCAAAGGTCATGCGGATTTTGTCGTGAATTCTGACATGACTTGTGCTAGAATATGTACAAGTTTAATCTTTGAATTATGATTGTAGGAAATGTCATACTCGGACGACACGGTCTCCGGGGAGTGTAGCTGGTGCCACGACGATCGAGGTATCGCGACAGGTTCGTTCGGCTGGACGACGATCGCCGCTTCAGCATTAAGCTCGAGGAGACCTGCGATGTTCATATGGTACGCAACGACGACAATAGTTTTTTTCTCCATTAAGCATGACTTCAACTATTTCAACGTCTAATTTTTATATTTTACAATTCGACTAGCTTATCCCATGCCATGCAAGACGCTATGTCTTGGAGAGGATGGGTTTTGAAGACCATGAAAATTTTGAAACAAAGAAAATACACCTAAGGACCCATCATGATATGGATTTTGAAGTAAATCTGTATAATGCTCAGAGCGTAACCCATTTTGGTTGCCAAAATTGGGAAGCACTTTGCAAAATGTATGGTTTTGATGAGGGTATGATTATCACCATGGATCTTGGTGATCCCGACAATGAGGAAGACAATATGGACATTTGGGTCCTTGTTGATACGCTGCCGATTGTACCGCTATGTGAGTTTATCAAACATAGTTATTAACTAATTTATATTCTTTATTTCAAAATAGCTGATAGCTTATTTCCATTGACAGCTTATTTTGATTCTTCAAAGACTGTGCGGAAGATGGTAGATAAAACCCACTACACAAGGCACCCAATTAACATATAAGGAGAAAAATCATCGATCGCATTTTGTACTCTTCTTGAGAATTACAATGCCTATTATCGAACTCCTCCAAATTATGGTGAATACGTGCCACTAGTGCATGTGTTGAACAACGATAACTTCTCTGGAGATACCTGGTAAGATTTTTTACTATTACGACATTCGTGCATTTTTTCATACTTCTAAAACTAGTACATCATTGCTAACTACAAAGTTATTATTATGTTTTTCAATGAAACTCCCGATGGATTGTGTGCCTCATCGATGTGTCTGCATGGTCGCCTCTCGATTCTGAACATACCGCCGGTAAATCTAGGGAGCTCACTGTGCATATCGGATTTCTAAAACCGTGAACACATGATCATCGAGAATGGAAGAAATGCATGGACATTCGCAAGGAGGTTCTTGGAAGTAACATTCAGCGAAAGGCAAGAATGGGAGACAGGCTAATCTCCATTCTCCATAATGGAGAGTCGGGGGCTATCTTGTTTTTGTTATTTTACCTTAGAAAATGTAGTAGGTCTTAATCGAATGTAATAGGTCCTATGAGGTACAATATGTTTATTATGTGGTAATGTGTTAGAGTTGATAATGATGATCTTGAGGAGGTGTTATGTGATGTCAATGATGAAAACGATGATATTGAGGAGGTGTTATATGACAATGATGTATTATGATGCTAAGTTGTTAATGATATGATGATGATGATGATGATATTATTATATCATTGGGTGAAAGAATCATGATTAGTTTCAAGTGGATGGACATCCACTTGAAACTAGTCCACGATTCTTTCACCCCATGATGTAATAACTCATTATGATGTAAAAACAATCTCTAAATTCTGTTGTATGAAAACTTGTGTAAAGGTGTATGAATACAACATGAAATAGAAAAGAAATAAAATACTAAATAGTAGTAGTAGCGGGGTTAGGAGAAGCGCTACTACTAAATAACAACAGCGATGTTCGAAGAACCGCTGCTAGTAAGTCAAGTTAGCGATGGCGTCGTCAAGCAGCGCTATTGCTAAGCATTAGCTGTAGCGCCTTATCAGTAGCGCTTGTGCCCGCGCTACTGATAGGCCCAAAACCCGCGCTGCTGCTAGGCTTTTCCCTAGTAGTGTATCCTGAACTTGAGGTGCCTGACCATCCAGGACAATATCATCATACGGTTCATGAGCCTTGGAGGTTTTCTCCAGTTCAGTAGCCTGATTATCATCAGTTGGTTTACTCAACTTAGCTCTCTTGCTAAGTCTGGCCTTGGCACTGAAGAAGGCAGATGCAGAAGTCAGTACAATAAACCAGTACAATAACCCATTCTGCACAGCTCCAAAAGTCCTGAAACTCCATGAAATTCATTTTGCAAATTAAATAAAAAATATCCAGCAGAAGAAATACCTGAGGGGGGGCACCCACCATCCACGAGGGTGGGGGGCCCGCCCTACCCCCTGGACGCGCCCCGTGCCTCGTGGGCCACCTGGCAGCCCTCCGGTGCCCATCTTCTGCTGTATGAAGTCTTTTACCCTGGAAAAAATCATAAGAAAGCTTACGGGATGAAACTCCGCCGCCACGAGGCGGAACCTTGGCCGAACGAATCTAGGGCTCCGGCGGAACTGTTCTGTCGGGGAAACTTCCCTCCGGGAGGGGGAAATCATCACCATCGTGATCACCAATGATCCTCCCATCGGGAGGGGGTCAATCTCCATCAACATCTTCACCAACACCATCTCCTCTCAAACCCTAGTTCATATCTTGTATCAAAACCTCAGATTGGTACCTGTGGGTTGCTATTAGTGTTGATTACTCTTTGTAGTTGATGCTAGTTGGTTTATTTGGTGGAAGATCATATGTTTAGATCCTTAATGCATATTAATACCCCGCTGATTATGCACATGAATATGCTTTGTGAGTAGTTACGTTTGTTCCTGAGGACATGGGAGAAGTCTTGCTATTAGTAGTCATGTGAATTTGGTATTCGTTCGATATTTTGATGAGATGTATGTTGTCTCTCCTCTAGTGGTGTTATGTTAACGTCGACTAAATGACACTTCACCATTATTTGGCCTAGAGGAAGGCACTGGGAAGTAATAAGTAGATGATGGGTTGCTAGAGTGACATAAGCTTAAACCCTAGTTTATAAGTTGCTTCGTAAGGGGCTGATTTGGATCCATATGTTTCATGCTATGGTTAGGTTTACCTTAATACTTCTTTTCTAGTTACGGATGCTTGCAATAGAGGTTAATCATAAGTGGGATGCTTGTCCAAGAAAGGGCAGTACCCAAGCACCGGTCCACCCACGTATCAAATTGTCAAAGTAACGAACGCGAATCATATGAGCGTGATGAAAACTAGCTTGACGATAATTCCCATGTGTCCTCAGGAGCGCTTTTCTCATTATAAGAACTTGTCCAGGCTTGTCATTTGCTACAAAAAGGATTGGGCCACCCGTTACAAATTATCTTATCACAAAACTATCTGTTAACTACAATTTCAGTGCTTGCAGAGAATACCATACTGAAAACCGCTTGTCATTTTGTTCTGCTCCTCGTTGGGTTCGACACTCTTACTTATCGAAAGGACTACGATAGATCCCCTACACTTGTGGTTCATCAAGACGCTTTTCTGGCGCCATTGCCGGGGAGTGAAGCGCCTTTGGTAAGTGGAACTTGGTATGGAAACATTTATATAGTGTGCTGAAATTTACTGTCACTTGTTACTATGGAAACTAATCCTTTGAGGGGCTTGTTCGGGGTATCTTCACCCCGACCAGTAGAGCAAAGAGTTGTTCCTCAACCTCCTGAACCTACTGAAAATGTTTACTTTGAAATTCCTTCGGGTATGGTAGAGAAACTGCTAGCTAATCCCTTTGCAGGAGATGGAACATTGCATCCCGATTTACACCTTATCTATGTGGATGAAGTTTGTGGATTATTTAAGCTTGCATGTATTCCCGATGATGTTATGAAGAAGAAGATTTTCCCTTTATCTTTGAAGGGAGATGCATTGACATGGTATAGGCTATGTGATGATATGGGATCCTGGGACTATAAACGATTGAAATTGGAATTTCACCATAAGTTTTATCCTATGCATCTTGTTCATCATGATCGTAATTATATATATATATATATATATATATATATAAATATAATTATTGGCCTCGTGAAGGAGAAAGCATCGCTCAAGCTTGGGGGAGGCTTAAGTCAAGGTTATATTCATGCCCCAATCATGAGCTCTCAAGAGAAATGATTATTCAAAACTTTTATGCTCGACTTTCTCTCAACAATCGCAGCATGCTTGATACTTCTTGTGGTGGGTCTTTTATGATGAAGATTATTGAATTCAAATGGGATTTATTGGAAAGAATTAAATGCAACTCTGAAGATTGGGATTCCGGTGATGGTAAGGAGACATGTATGACACCTAAGTTTGATTGTGTTAAATCTTTTATGGATACCGATGCTTTTCGTGGATTTAGCACTAAATATGGTCTTGACTCTAAGATGGTAGCTTCTTTCTATGAATCATTTGATACTCATGTTGATCTCCCTAACGATAAGTGGTTTAAATATAATCCTCCCACTGAAGTAAAAGAAGTTGCACCTATTACAGTTGAAGAAAAGACTATCACTTAAAATGATCCTATTGTTCCTACTACTTATATTGAGAAACCACCTTTCCCTGTTAGGATAAAGGATCATGCTGAAGCTTCAACTATTGTCTGTAAGAGTAATACTAGCACATATACACCTCCTGAGCAAATTAAAGTTGAACCTAGTATTGCTATGGTTAAAGATCTCTTGGCTGATAATATTGATGGCATGTTATTTATTTTTGTGAACAAGCCGCTAGAATTGCTAGACCCTATGCTAAGAAACATAGACCTGTTGTAGGCATGCCTATTATTTCTGTTAAAATAGGAGATCATTGTTATCATGGCTTATGTGATATGGGTGCTAGTGCCAGTGCAATAACTTTTTCCTTATTTGAAGAAATTATGCATGATATTGCACCTGCTGAGGTAGAAGAAATTGATGTTACAATTAAGATTGCCAATAGAGATACTATTCACCAATTGGGATTGTTAGAGATGCTGAAGTCTTGTGTGGGAATGTTAAATATCCTGCTGATTTTCTTGTTCTTGGTTCCCCACAAGATGACTTTTGTCCCATTATATTTGGTAGACCCTTCTTAAACACTGTTAATGCTAAGATTGATTGCGAAAAGGATGTTGTTACAATTGGGTTAGGGGATATGTCTCATGAGTTTAATTTTGATAAGTTTCGTAGACAACCCCATGATAAAGAATTGCCTAGTAAGGATGAAATTATTGGTCATGCTTCTATTGCCGTGCCTCCTACTGATCCTTTAGAACAATATTTGCTAGACCATGAAAATGATATGTTTATGAATGAAAGAAGGGAAATAGATGAAGTATTCTTTAAACAGGGTCCTGTTTTGAAACACAACTTGCCTATTGAAATCTTAGGCGATCCTCCTCCACCCAAGAGTGGTCCCGTGTTTGAGCTTAAACCATTCCCTGATACTCTTAAATATGCTTATCTTGATGAAAAGAAGATATATCCTGTTATTATTAGTGCTAACCTTTCAGAGCAGGAAGGAGCAAGATTATTGAAAACTCTATAGAAGCACCGTGCTGCTATTGGATATACCCTTGATGATCTTAAGGGCATTAGTCCCACTCTATGCCAACACAAAATAAAATTGGAGGAAGACGCCAAACCAGTTATTGATCACCAACGATGGTTAAATCCTAAGATTAAAGAAGTGGTAAGAAACGAAATACTAAAGCTCCTCGAGGCAGGTATAATTTATCCCGTTGCTGATAGTCAGTGGGTATGTCATGTCCATTATGTCCCTAAGAAGGGAGGTATTACTGTGGTTCCTAATGATAAAGATGAATTGATCCCGCAAAGAAATTTTACAGGTTATAGGATGGTAATTGATTTCCGCAAATTAAATAAAGCTACTAAAAAGGATCATACCCTTTACCTTTTATTGATAAAATGCTAGAAAGACTATCCAAGCATACACATTTTTGCTTTCTAGATGGTTACTCTGGTTTCTCTCAAATACCTGTGTCAGCGGAGGATCAAGAAAAGACCACTTTTACTTGCCCTTTCGGTACTTTTGCTCATAGACGTATGCCTTTTGGTTTATGTAATGCACCTGCTACCTTTCAAAGATGCATGATGGCTATTTTCACTGACTTTTGTGAAATGATTTGTGAGGTATTCATGGATGATTTCTCCGTTTATGGATCCTCTTTTGATGATTGCTTGAGCAACCTTGATCGAGTTTTGCAGAGATGTGAAGATACTAGTCTCGTCTTGAATTGGGAAAAGTGCCACTTTATGGTTAACGAAGGAATTGTCTTGGGGCATAAAATTTCTGAGAGAGGTATTGAAGTTGATAAAGCTAAGGTTGATGCTATTGAGAAGATGCCATGTCCCAAGGACATTAAAGGTATAATAAGTTTCCTTGATCATGCCGCTTTTTTAGGAGGTTCATTAAGGAATTTTCTAAAATTTCTAGGCCTCTGACTAATCTATTGCAAAAAGATATTCCTTTTATCTTTGATGAGGATTGTGTAGAAGCATTTGAAATACTTAAGAGAGCTTTGATTTCCGCACCTATTGTTCAGCCACCCGATTGGAATTTACCCTTTGAAATTATGTGTGATGATAGCAATTATGATGTAGGTGCTATTCTAGGACAAAAGAGTTGATAAGAAACTAAATGTTATTCAATATGCTAGTAAAACTCTAGACTCTGCCCAGAGAATTTATGCCACTACTGAAAAGAATTCTTAGCAGTTGCATTTGCTTGTGATAAGTTCAAACCTTATATTGCTGATTCTAATGTAACTGTTCACACTGATCATGTTGCTATTAAATATCTAATGGAAAAGAAAGACGCTAAACCTAGACTTATTAGATGGGTTCTCTTGCTACAAGAATTTGAATTGCATATTATTGATAGAAAGGGAGCTGAGAACCCCGTTGCAGACAACTTGTCTAGTTTAGAGAATGTTCTTGATGACCCACTACCTATTAATGATAGCTTCCCTAATGAACAATTAGCTGTCATAAATGCTTCTTGTACTACTCCATGGTGTGCTGATATGCTAATTACATTGTTGCTAAATTCATACCACCTAGTTTCACATACCAGCAAAAGAGAAAGTTCTTTTATGATTTAAGACATTACTTCTGGGATGAGCCACACCTTTATAAAGAAGTAGATGGTGTTATTAGATGTTGTGTACCTGAGCATGAACAGGAATAGATCCTACACAAGTGTCACTCCGAGGCATATGGAGGACACCATGCTGGAGATAGAACTGCACATAAGGTATTGCAATCTGGTTTTTATTGGCCTACTCTCTTCAAAGATGCCCGTAAGTTTGTCTTGTTTTGTGATGAATGTCAAAGAATTGGTAATATTAGTAGACGTGAAGAAATGCCTATGAATTATTCTCTTGTTATTGAACCATTTGATGTTTGGGGCTTTAATTATATTGGACCGTTTCCTGCCTCTAATGGGTATACACATATTTCAGTTGTTGTTGATTACGTTACTAAGCGGGTAGAAACTATTCCAACTAGTAGTGCTGATCATAACATCTCTATTAAGATGCTTAAAGAAGTTATTTTTCCGAGGTTTGGAGTCCCTAGATACTTAATGATTGCTGGTGGTTCACATTTTATTCATGGTGCTTTCCGTAAAATGCTTGCTAAATATGATGTTAATCATAGAATTGCATCTCCATATCACCCACAGTCTAGTGGTCAAGTAGAATTGAGCAACAGAGAGATTAAATTAATTTTGCAAAAGACTGTTAATAGATCTAGAAAGAATTGGTCCAAGAAACTTGATGATGCATTACAGGCTTATAGAACTCCATATAAAAATCCTATGGGTATGTCTCCATATAAAATGGTTTATGGAAAAGCATGTCACTTACCTCTTGATACGTCTCCTTCATATCTAATTTTCCAAACACTTTTGCCCTTGTTTTGGACTCTAACTCGTATGATTTGAATAGAACTAACCCGGATTGACGCTGTTTTCAGCAGAACTGCCATGGTGTTGTTTTTTGTGCAGAAAATAAAGATTCTCGGAATGTCCTGAAACTCCACGGAACACCTTAGAAAAAATAAAGAAAAATCCTTGCAAAAGATGAAGAACAAGGGGCCCACACCATGCTCACGAGGGTGGGCCCCCTTGGGCGCGCCCCCCTACCTCGTGGGCCCCCTGGTGGCCCTCCGACGCCAACTCCAACTCCATATATTGGCTTTCAGGGAGAAAAAAAATCAAGGAGAAGAAATCATCGCGTTTTACGATACGGAGCAGCCGCCAAGCCCTATTCTCTCTCGGGAGGGCTGACCTGGAGTCCGTTCGAGGCTATGGAGAGGGGGATTCGTCGCCGTCGTCATCATCAACCATCCTCCATCACCAATTTCATGATGCTCACCGCCGTGCATGAGTAATTGCATCGTAGGCTTGCTGGACGGTGATGGGTTGGATGAGATTTATCATGTAATCGAGTTAGTTTTGTTAGGGTTTGATCCCTAGTATCCACTATGTTCTGAGATTGATGTTGCTATGACTTTGCTATGCTTAATGCTTGTCACTAGGGCCCGAGTGCCATGATTTCAGATATGAACCTATTATGTTTTCATGAATATACGTGTGTTCTAGATCCTATCTTGCAAGTCTATAGTCACCTACTATGTGTTATGATCCGGCAACCCCGAAGTGACAATAATCGGGACCACTCCCGGTGATGACCATGGTTTGAGGAGTTCATGTATTCACTATGTGCTAATGCTTTGTTCCGGTTCTCTATTAAAAGGAGGCCTTAATATCCCTTAGTTTCCAATAGGACCCCGCTGCCACGGGAGGGTAGGACAAAAGATGTCATGCAAGTTCTTTTCCATAAGCACGTATGACTATATACGGAATACATGCCTACATTACATTGATGAATTGGAGCTAGTTCTGTGTCACCCTATGTTATGACTGCTACATGATGAACCACATCCGGCATAATTATCCATCGCTGATCCGGTGCCTACGAGTTTTCCATATACTGGTTCTTGCTTATTTACTTTTACATTGCTACTATTACAATCACTACAAAATACCCTAAAACATTACTTTTATTGTCTGTACTTTTGTTACAGTTACCACTACTATCATATTACTTTGCTACTAACCAATTTGCTGCAGATACTAAGTTCCAGGTGCGGTTGAATTGACAACTCAGCTGCTAATACTTGAGAATATTCTTTGGCTCCCCTTGTGTCGAATCAATAAATTCGGGTTGAATACTCTACCCTCGAAAGCTGTTGCGATCCCCTATACTTGTGTGTTCTCAAGACTAATTTCTGGCGCTGTTGCCGGGGAGCATAGCTCTATTCTTTGAGTCACTTGGGATTTTATCTGCTGGACACTATGAAAAACTTGAAAGATGATCGAACTACTATTTTGCCCTCAACTACGAGGGGAGGTAAGGGATTGCCATCTAGCCTTGCACTAGATTCTCCTTCTGTTATGAGTAAGTTTGCGACACCTAATCCTACTACTGCTATTAATTCTGATACGTCGCATGTTATTGATGATGCCACTTCTGCTATGCATGATACTTATGATGAAACTACTTCTATGCTTGATACTACTGTGCCACTTGGTGAATTACTTGATGAGCAAATTGCTAGGTCTAGAGAAAGAGAAATTATTGAACCCAAACACGATGATGTTAGTGATGATGTACGTATGCCTGCTATTCCTGAGGGTTATCTTTTTGATGCAGAATCTTCTGCAGCTATTTTCGCTTGCCAGGATAGATATGAACTTAAGATGTTGTTAGTTAAATGGAGTAAAGAATCTCTTAGAGATAGAATGACACCCGACCCTGCTTTTGCTACTTCACCTATCTTTGTTCCTGATCAGGACTATTATAATTTTTCTATTGATCCAGATATAATTACTTTGGTTGAATCTGATCCTTTTTATGGCTATGAATCTGAAACTGTTGTGGCACATCTTACTAAGTTAAATGATATAGCTGCCCTGTTTACAAATAATGAGAGATTGCGCTACTTTTATTTACTTAAGATATTTCCGTTCTCATTAAAGGGTGATGCTGAGATATGGTATAACTCTCTTGATCCTGGTTGTGTGCAAAGTCCCCAGGATATGATTTATTACTTCTCTGCTAAATATTTCCCCGCTCATAAGAAACAAGCTGCTTTAAGGGAAATATACAATTTTGTGCAAATTGAAGAAGAGAGTCTCCCACAAGCTTGGGGGAGGCTTCTCAAGTTACTTAATGCTTTGCCTGATCATCCTCTTAAGAAACCTGCAATATTTGATATCTTTTATAATGGACTAACTGATGCTTCCAGAGATTACCTGGATAGTTGTGCTGGTTCTCTTTTCAGGGAAAGAACACCAGATGGCGCTGAAATTCTTTTGAATAATATGTTGGCAAATGAAAATAATTGGGCACCTCCCGAGCTACCTCCTGAACCAGTTCCTGAGCCAATTACTGAGCCTATTCCTAAACCGACTTCGAAGAACAGAGGTGTTCTATTTCTCAGTCCCGGAGATATGCAAGAGGCAAAGAAATCTATGAAAGACAGAGGTATTAAAGCTGAAGATGTTAAGAATTTACCTCCTATTGAAGAAATACATGGCCTTAATTTACCGCCTATTGAAGAAGTATATGATCTCAATTACTTATTTAATGAAGAACCTCCCGATATCCCGACAAAGGTAGTAAAGGTAAATTCTCTCTATAGATATGATAAAGATGAAGTCCCTCCTACTAAAATTGCTAGTCAGTGCTTGGATGAGTTTGATGACTTTATGTTTAAGCAAGATGACTTTAATGCTTATTTTGGTAGACAATTAGAACAGAATACCTTTATGATTAAACGCTTGGGTGATTATATGGCTAATATTAGAGGTGAACTTAAACTTGTCAGTAAGCATGCTTCTATGGTTACCACTCAAGTAGAACAAGTACTTAAAGCTCAGAGAGAAGTGCTTGATGAAATGAATAGTAAGAAAAATGATTATGCTGTTAGAGTGGCTACTAGAACTGGTAGAATGACTCAGGAACCTTTCTATCTTGAAGGCCACCCTAAGAGAATCGAGCAAGATTCTCAGAGAAACAATATTGATATACCTAGTTCCTCTAAAAGGAAGAAAAAGAAAAATGATAGGACTTTGCAAACTTCTAATGAACCTATCGCTGAGTCACCTGAGAATCCGAATGATATCTCTATTTCTGACGCTGAAACTCAATCAGGTGATGAACATGAACCTAGTGATAATGCTAATGATAATGTCCATGTCGATGCTCAACCTAGTAATGATAATGATGTAGAAGTTGAACCTGCTGTTGATCTTGATAACCCACAATCAAAGAATCAACGTTATGATAGAAGAGATTTTGTTGCTAGGAAACATGGTAAAGAAAGGGAACCATGGGTTCAGAAACCTATGCCTTTTCCTCCGAAACCATCCAAGAAAAAGGATGATGAGGATTTCGAGTGCTTTGCTGAAATGATTAGACCCATCTTTTTGCGTATGCGATTGACTGATGTGCTCAAAAGAAATCCTTATTCTAAGTATATGAAAGATATTATTACTAATAAAAGAAAGATACCTGAAGCTGAAATTTCCACCATGCTTGCTAATTATACTTTTATGGGTGGAATACCAAAGAAACTTGGAGATCCCGGAGTACCTACTATACCATGCTCCATTAAAAGAAGTTATGTTAAAACCGCTTTATGTGATCTTGGAGCCGGTGTTAGTGTTATGCCTCTCTCTTTATATCGTAGACTTGACTTGAATAAGTTGACACCTACTGAAATATCTTTGCAAATGGCTGATAAATCAACTGCTATACCTGTCGGTATTTGTGAGGATGTGCCTGTTGTGGTTGCAAAAGTTACTATTTTAACGGACTTTGTTATTCTTGATATTCCCGAGGATGATAGTATGTCTATTATTCTTGGAAGACCTTTCCTTAATACTGCAGGGGCTGTTATTGATTGCACCAAAGGCAATGTAACTTTCCATGTTAATGGCAATGAGCACACGGTACATTTTGCTAGGAAACAACCTCAAGTTTATAGTATCAACTCTATTGGAAAAGTTCCATCGATAATATTTGGAGGTTTCAAATTTCCTCTCCGTACTGCCAAGAAAAAGTATGATATTCTTATTGTTGGGGATTTTCATATCCCCGTTGAGGTAACTTAGTGTTATTCGAAATTTCTCCGGCTTCGGGATTATTCGGAATGAGTTTGTTAACAAGACTTGATCAACCTTGTTAGTGGATTCCTTTTGATGATCATGAGATGGAGGAAACTAGAAGCACAACTTTCTGTACCCACTTTATATTTTCTCTTATTTAGTATAAATAAAGTAAAATAATATTTTTCTGTCTGTTTCCCGACTTATCCGTGCAATATAAAAATATCCCGAAAATAAAGTTCCTCAGAATGCATGCCAATTTAATATGATTTTTTTGGGAATATTTGAGAATTTACTGTGCAAAAATTCTCACGGGGGGAGCTGCCACTTGCCACGAGGGTGGAGGGCGCGCCCTACCCCCCTGGGCGCGCCCCCTGCCTCGTGGGCCCACGGTGGCCCTCCTCCACTTATTCCTGCACCCATCCTCTTCCTCTGCCTCACACAAACACGAAAAACCAACTCAAGCCCGAGTTCCAGCCCCCGTTGCTGTGATTTTCGATCTCCTTGCTCAAAGCACCTCTCTCAAAACTGTTTGGGGAGATTGTTCCTTGGTATGTGACTCCTCCATTGGTCCAATTAGTTTTTGTTCTAGTGCTTTATTCTTTGCAAATTTGTTTTGCATAGGTGACCATGTTCTTGATCTTGCATGTCAAATTTATATGGTTCCAAGTAGTTCCAATGCTTTATATAGGCTCTAGGCACTTGTGGGAGTTGTTGCTATCGATTTTATTGAAGTTGGTTCACTTTTATTTGAAGTTACTAAAAATTTCAGATTGTTTCAGAAATAATGAAGAGACTTTTGAGGGGCTCATCGAGCCGAAGCTCTAAGTAAAAACAAAAGGAAGAAGAGGAGAAACCCAAATTTATTTTACCTCGCACCGCGGAGGTCCGGCCTTGTGAATGGCCCTCCGATGACTTCTTGAGGAAAGCTGGGATTTATGAAGATTTCTATTTATTGATTGAGAATGCTGGCCTCACCAACTTCCTCCACGACCAACGTCATCAGTATCTCTTACTCACAAATACTTTTGTGCAAAACTTCTACTTTTTCCCTAAGAAAACACCTCCAATAGTAGAGTTTCATTTATATGACGTTGTTAAAAAGATGACATTAGCAGAATTCTGTGAGGTTTGCAGAATAGCCTTTGAGGGCACCTTAGGTGAACCTCACCGTAACGAATTAGAAGCTTTTTTTAACACCATCACGGTGGGGGAAACCAGGAAGGTTTCTGATGCAAGGATCACTAGCATCCATTATCCTATTTTACGCTACTTTGCCCTATTTGCTAGTCGTTGCTTGATTGGACGCGGGAACTGTGGGAACCTTAGTATTCCTGATATTATTATTTTGCTCCATGGTTTATACCGCAATAACTCTGTTAGTATGGGTGGAATTGTTGCTAGACAGTTAAGTTTGAACCGCACTAAGGGCCCCATCTTCGGAGGCATTTATTCTTCACACCTAGCTGAACATTTTGAAATACCTATTAGGCATGAGGAGGAAGAAGAAACAGTGCTGCCCAGTGCTTATTTAGATTACAAGAGTATGATAGCGCATGATTTTCTTGTTAAGAGTCGCGATGAGGAGCTCAAATATAAATTGTACTTTGATAAACATCACCCTGAGACTATTACCCTGCCTGCTCCTTTTTTGTTTAACTTGTTTGCAAAACCTCACATCATCCCATGGTCAGCTGTTCAAGCCTATCGGAATCCTGCACCAGCCCCGGAGCCACAAGATGAGCCTCCATGACTATCAGTTTATTCTTGGGATCCAGAGGAGGTTGCCAGCCAGTGGTAGTCAGAGTCTTCTACATCACAATACAACCCCAGCTTCACCTACGGATATCCGCCAGGCCATCCCTGGCAATAGACCAACTTAGACCAAAAGCCTAAGCTTGGGGGAGTATGTATTTCCCACCGACATTACATTCATGTTCACACTCATTGCTATACGTCGGTGCTCATACTCTTTCATTGTGTTATCCATGCTAGTTTAAATTTCTGTTTCCTGCTTTCTTCTTGTGTGTTTGTTAAACCTTAAGAAGAAAAACCAAAAAAAATTAGTTAGTTTACTTTTCATGCTTGTAGTAGAATTAAAAAGAAAACCCAAAAATACTTCCCATTCTTCTTTTACTTGTTGGGAGCTTTCCCGTGTAAATAGTTTCTATTTCTTTTCCTTTCTTTGGGGGTTGAGAAGACTATATTGAAAATGCTTAGTGGCTCTTATATGCATGATTGTTTATTTAAACATAGAGCCCATATTACCTGTCTTCTCTCTTGAGTTGAATGCTTGCAGATTCCAGCTTAGTCCAATGCATGTGCACTCTTATTATTATACACATCGTTCGGTCGTGCAAGTGAAAGGCAATAATGACGTTATATGATGAACTTGTTGGGAAGAGAAAAGCTGGTATGAACTCGACCTCTCTTGTCTTTGTAAATATGATGATTCATCGTTCTTGATTCAGCTATTATGAAGTAAACATATTTGCAATGACATTTAGAGATTATAGTTGCTTGTCCCATGCTTGATTAGCTATGAGTTATAATGGTTTACCTTGCGTGCGAACATGCTATTAGAATGATTGTGATGTGGTATGATGAGGTGGTATCCTCCTTTAAATGCATTGAGTGACTCGACTTGGCACATGTACACGCATGTAGTTGAATCAAATCAACATAGCCTTCATGATATTTATGTTCATGGTGGATTATATCCTACTCATGCGTGTACTTGGTGTGAGTTAATTTTAATGCATGTTTACGACTGTTGTCGCTCTCTCAGTTGGTCGCTTCCCAGTCTTTTGCAAGCCTTCACCTGTACTAAGCGGGAATACTGCTTGTTCATCCAAACTCCTTAAACCCCAAAGTTATTCCATATGAGTCCACTATACCTACCTATATGCGGTATTTACCTGCTGTTCCAAGTAAATTTGTATGTGCCAAACTCTAAACCTTCAAATAAACATTCTGTTTTGCATGCTCAGATAGCTCATATGTCAACTAGAGCTGCCCTTATCTTCCGTGTTAGGCGGGTTATTCTCAAGAGGAGTGGACTCCGCTCCTCATTCACGAGAAAATGGCTGGTATCCGGGATGCCCAGTCCCATGCTTCATGCAAACTAAATCAAAATAACTGCAAACAAAACTCCCCTTGGGACCCGTTGAATGTTGGAGGCACTCGTTGTTTCGAGCAAGCCATGGATTGATGCTTGTGGAGGAAGGGGAGTATAAACTTTACCATTCTGTTTGGGAACCGCCTATAATCTGTCTAGCATGGAAGATATCGTCGTCTTTTAGTTGTTATGTTGACAATGAAAGTATGCTGCTCAAAATATAATTTATCTCTATTTCAAAACCGAGCTCTGGCACCTCTACAAATCTCTGCTTCCCTCTGTGAAGGGCCTATCTATTTACTTTTTATGTTGAGTCATCATCCTTCTTATTAAAAAGCACCCGCTGGAGAGCACACTATCGTTTGCATTCATTGTTATTGGTTTATATTGAGTATGACTTGACTGGATCTCTTTTACCATGAATTACAATGTTTAGTCAGTCCTTAATCTTTAAAGGTGCTCTGCATTTATGTTTTGCGGTCTCAGAAAGGGCTAGCGAGATACCATTTTGTTATATCATGTTATGATTATTTTGAGAAAGTGTTATCATCCGAGTTTTGCTATTATGGCTCACTAGCTGACTATGCTATTGATATGAGTAATTGTGAGACCTACGTATCATTGTGAGTATGGTTAGTTCATGATAATTGCTGAGACTTGAATGCTGGCTTTTCATGTTTACAACAACAAGAGCAAATAGAGTTTGTAAATTTTTTTTCTCTTTTAGTTTGTCAACTGAATTGCTTGAGGACAAGCAAGGGTTTAAGCTTGGGGGAGTTGATACGTCTCCGTCGTATCTACTTTTCCAAACACTTTTGCCCTTGTTTTGGACTCTAACTTGTATGATTTGAATAGAACTAACCCGGACTGACGCTGTTTTCAGCAGAACTGCCATGGTGTTGTTTTTTGTGCAGAAAATAAAAATTCTCAGAATGTCCTGAAACTCCACGGAACACCTTAGAAAAAATAAAGAACAATTCTTGCAAAAGATGAAGACCAGGGGGCCCACACCCTGCTCACGAGGGTGGGGGTGCGCCCCCCTGGGCGCGCCCCCTACCTCGTGTGCCCCCTGGTGGCCCTCCGACGCCAACTCCAACTCCATATATTGGCTTTCGGGGAGAAAAAAATCAAGGAGAAGAAATCATCACGTTTTACGATACGGAGCCGCCGCCAAGCCCTAATCTCTCTCGGGAGGGCTGATCTGGAGTCCGTTCGGGGCTCCAGAGAGGGGGATTCGTCGCCGTCGTCATCATCAACCATCGTCCATCACCAATTTCATGATGCTCACCGCCGTGCGTGAGTAATTGCATCGTAGGCTTGCTGGACGGTGATGGGTTGGATGAGATTTATCATGTAATCGAGTTAGTTTTGTTAGGGTTTGATCTCTAGTATCCACTATGTTCTGAGATTGATGTTGCTATGACTTTGCTATGCTTAATGCTTGTCACTAGGGCCCGAGTGCCATGATTTCAGATCTGAACCTATTATGTTTTCATGAATATATGTGTGTTCTAGATCCTATCTTGCAAGTCTATAGTCACCTACTATGTGTTATGATCCGGCAACCCCGAAGTGACAATAATCGGGACCACTCCCGGTGATGACCATGGTTTGAGGAGTTCATGTATTCACTATGTGCTAATGCTTTCTTCCGGTTCTCTATTAAAAGGAGGCCTTAATATCCCTTAGTTTCCAATAGGACCCCGCTGCCACGGGAGGGTAGGACAAAAGATGTCATGCAAGTTCTTTTCCATAAGCACGTATGACTATATACGGAATACATGCCTACATTACATTGATGACTTGGAGCTAGTTCTGTGTCACCCTATGTTATGAGTGCTACATGATGAACCACATCCGGCATAATTATCCATCGCTGATCTGGTGCCTACGAGTTTTCAATATACTGGTTCTTGCTTATTTACTTTTACGTTGCTACTGTTACAATCACTACAAAATACCCTAAAACATTACTTTTATTGTCTATACTTTTGTTACAGTTACCACTACTATCATATTACTTTGCTACTAACCAATTTGCTGCAGATACTAAGTTCCAGGTGCGGTTGAATTGACAACTCAGCTGCTAATACTTGAGAATATTCTTTGGCTCCCCTTGTGTCGAATCAATAAATTTGGGTTGAATACTCTACCCTCGAAAGCTGTTGCGATCCCCTATACTTGTGGGTTATCACCTCTCGAACTTGAACATAAGGCATATTGGGCCATTAAAGAGCTCATCTATGATTTCAAACTTGCCGGTGAGAAGAGATTATTTGACATTAGCTCACTTGATGAATGGAGAACCCAAGCCTATGAGAATGCCAAACTGTTTAAAGAAAAAGTTAAAAGATGGCATGACAAAAGGATACGAAAGTGTGAGTTTAATGTAGGTGATTATTTGTTGCTTTTCAACTCTCGTTTATGATTTTTTGCAGGAAAGCATCTCTCTAAATGGGAAGGCCCTTACATTATCGAGGAGGTCTATCATTCCGGTGCCATAAAAATCAACAACTACAAAGGCACAAATCCGAAGGTGGTGAACTGTCATGTAAATGTTGAAACTAATATTATGGAAACCGTAACCCCGGAGGAATACATAAGAGACACTTTCCAGAACATTTCAGACTCCGAAAAGGAATAGGTATGTGGTACGGTAAGTAAACCGACTCCAAAACAGTTCTAATAGCATTTTTCTCCGTTTTGGAATATGTAAGAAAAAAGGAAAATAAGAAGTAGTCTGGGAAGGACACGTGGCATCCACATGGGTGGAGGGCGCGCCCTACCCCACTGGGCGCGCCCCCTGTCTCGTGGGCACTTCGTGTGCTCCCCGGACTCCGTTTTCTTGTACGATACTTCTTTCGATCGGTAAAAATTCATTATATAATCTCCCGAAGGTTTTGACCACCGTATCATGCAAAAATCATCTTTTGTCTTGAGATGTTTCTGCCGCAGATAAGAGCAATATGTCATCCCAGAATTCGGAGGGAGAAAGCTATGTGGCTGATTACCTTGCAGATCCTAAGGTCTATGGAGACGTGGAGCACTCTAGCTGGACCACTAAGGGAGAAGAAGACTACGAGCCTAAGGGAAAGGAGGAGACGAGCTCAGATGAAGATAAAGCTCCATTACCTCAACCTAGGGATATGCATGTGGAGTTTAAAAAGTCAAGCCTCCCTGATAGGACAAATAAACCAAAGATCGAGTTTATTCCTTTTCGTCTCTTGCAGGAAAACAAACAGGAACTATTATTGTTGACATTACCCCGTGTTGGAAAGATCCTGATATATATATCCAATTGGATGTAAGTTAGCATGAACTATTATTGTTGACATTACCGTTGCGGTAAAAGGTTGGGATGCAACACTATAAGCCCCTAACTTTCTCTATGTCCGATTAAAACTCCATAACCATAAGTATTGTGTGAGTGTTAGCAATTGTGAAAGACTAAATGATAGTTGAGTATGTGGACTTGCTGAAAAGCTCTTATGTTGACTCTTTCCTATGTTATGATAAATTGCAATTGCTTCAGTGACTGAGATTATAGTTTGTTAGTTCTCAATGAAGTTTTGAATCATACTTGACATTGTGAATAGATTGTTAATTGATTATAAGAAATCATATGACAAATATATATATGTTGCTGTTATAAGAATGATCAGGATGCCCTCATGTCCGTATTTTATTTTATCGACACCTCTATCTCTAAACATGTGGACATATTTTTCGATATCGGCTTCCGCTTGAGGACAAGCAAGGTCTAAGCTTGGGGGAGTTGATACATCCATTTTGCATCATGCTTTTATATCGATATTTACTACATTATGGGATGTTATTACACGTTATGTCACAATCCTTATGGCTATTCTCTCTTATTTTACAAGGTTTACATGAAGAGGGAGAATGCCGGCAGCTGGGATTTCGGGCTGGAAAAGGAGAAAATATTAGAGACCTATTCTGCACAGCTCCAAAAGTCCTGAAACTCCACGAAAGTCATTTTGGGAATTAATAAAAAGTATACAGCGGAAGAAATACTTGAGGGGGGCAACCCACCATCCACGAGGGTGGGGGCGTGCCCTACCCCTCTGGGCGTGCCCCCTGCCTTGTGGGCCACCTAGCAGCCCTCTGGTGCCCATCTTCTGCTATATGAAGTCTTTTACACTGGAAAAAAACATAAGGAAGCTTACGGTACGAAACTCCGCCGCCAAGAGGCGGAACCTTGGTGGAACCAATCTAGGGCTCCGGCGGAGCTGTTCTGCCGGGGAAACTTCCCTCTGGGAGGGGGAAATCATCACCATCGTCATCACCAACGATCCTCTCATCGGGAGGGGGTCAATCTCCATCAACATCTTCACCAGCACCATCTCCTCTCAAACACTAGTTCATCTCTTGTATCAAATCTTTGTATCAAAACCTCAGATTGGTACCCGTGGGTTGCTAGTAGTGTTGATTACTCCTTGTAGTTGATGCTAGTTGGTTTATTTGGTGGAAGATCATATGTTTAGATCCTTAATGTATATTAATACCCCTCTGATTATGAACATGAATATGCTTTGTGAGTAGTTAGTTTGTTCCTGAGGACATGGGAGTGATGTCTACTACACAACCTTCTTCTTGTAGACGTTGTTGGGCCTTCAAGTGCACAGGTTTGTAGGACAGTTGCAAATTTCCCTCAAGTGGATGACCTAAGGTTTATCAATCAGTAGGAGGCGTAGGATGAAGATGGTCTCTCTCAAGCAACCCTGCAACCAAATAACAAAGAGTCTCTTGTGTCCCCAACACACCCAATACAATGGTAAATTGTATAGGTGCACTAGTTTGGCGAAGAGATGGTGATACAAGTGCAATATGGATGGTAGATAAAGGTATTTGTAATCTGAAATAATAAAAACAGCAAGGTAACGAGCAATAAATGTGAGCGTAAACGGTATTGCAATGATAGGAAACAAGGCCTAGGGTTCATACTTTCACTAGTGCAAGTTCTCTCAGCAATAATAACATAGATAGATCATATAACAAGCCCTCAACATGCAACAAAGAGTCACTCCAAAGCCAATAATAGCGGAGAACAAACGAAGAGATTATGGTAGGGTACGAAACCACCTCAAAGTTATTCTTTCGGATCGATCTATAAAAGAATTTGTACTAGAATAACACCTTAAGACACAAATCAACCAAAACCCTACTGTCACCTAGATACTCCATTGTCACCTCAAGTATCTGTGGGCATGATTATACGATATGCATCACAGAATCTCAGATTCATCTATTCAACCAACACAAAGTACTTCAAAGAGTGCCCGAAGTTTCTACCAGAGCGTCAAGAATGTGTGCCAACACCTATGCATAGGTTCATGGGCGGAACCCACAAGTTGGTCACCAAAACATACATCAAGAGGCACATGATATCCCATTGTCACCACAGAAAAGCACGGCAAGACATACATCAAGTGTTCTCATAAAAGACTCAATCCGATAAGATAACTTCAAAGGGGAAACTCAATTCATCACAAGAGAGTAGAGGGGGAGAAACATCATAAGATCCAACTACAATAGCAAAGCTCGGGATACATCAATATCGTGCCATAGAGGGAACACGAGAGAGAACACGAGAGAGAGAGAGAGAGAGAGAGAGAGAGAGAGAGAGATCAAGCACATAGCTACTGGTACATACCCTCAGCCCCGAGGGTGAACTACTCCCTCCTCGTCATGGAGAGCGCCGGGATGATGAAGATGGCCACCGGTGATGGGTTCCCCCTCCGGCAGGGTGCCGGAATGGGCTCCCGAGAGGTTTTTGGTGGCTATAGAGGCTTGCGGCGGCGGAACTCCCAATCTAGGTTAATTCCCGAAAGTTTCAGTATTTATAGGAATTATTGGTGTTGGTTTCACGTCAGGGGGGTCTCCGGGCCGTCCACGAGAAAGGGGGGCACGCCCTCCTATCTCGTGGGCACCGCGGAGCTCTTCTATCCCAACTCCGATGCTCCGTGGTCTTCTTTTGGTCCATAAAAAATCCTCAAAAATTGGCACGCCATTTGGACTCCGTTTGATATTCCTTTTCTTCGAAATACTGAAACAGGCAATAAAACAACAATATGGGTTGGGCCTCCGCTTAGTAGGTTAGTCCCAAAAATGATATAAATATGTTGAATAAAGCCCATAAGCATCCAAAACAGGTAATATAATAGCATGGAACAATCAAAAATTATAGATACGTTGGAGACATATCAAGCATCCCCAAGCTTAATTCCTGCTCGTCCTCGAGTAGGTAAATGATAAAAACAGAATTTTTGATGTGGAATGCTACCTAGCATGATTCTCAATGTAATTTTCTTTCATTGTGGCATGAATGTTCAGATCCAAATAATACAAAATAAAAGTTCATATTGACATAAGAAATAGTAATACTTCAAGCATACTAAGCAACTAATCGTGTCTTCTCAAAATAGCATGGCCAAAAGAAAGTTATCCCTACAAAATCATATAGTCTAGCTATGCTCTATCTTCATCACACAAAATATTTAATCATGCACAACCCCGATGACGAGCCAAGAAATTGTTTTGTACTTTAATAATCTCAAACTCTTTCAACTTTCACGCAATACATGAGCGTGAGCCATGGACATATCACTATATGTGGAATAGAACGGTGGGTGTGGAGAAGACATAAAAGGAGAAGATAGTCTCACATCAACTACGCGTATCAACGGGCTATGGAGATGCCCATTAATAGATATCAATGTGAGTGAGTAGGGATTGCCATGCAACGGATGCACTAGAGCTATAAATATATGAAAGCTCAACAAAAGAAAACTAGTGGGGTGCATCCAACTTGCTTGCTCACGAAGACCTACGGCATTTTGAGGAAGCCCATCATTGGAATATACAAGCCAAGTTCTATAATGAAAAATTCCCACTAGTAAATGGAAGTGACAACATATGAGACTCTCTATCATGAAGATCATGGTGCTACTTTGAAGCACAAGTGTGGTAAAAGGATAGTAGCATTGTCCTTTCTATCATTTATATATATATATATATATATACATATAGACACACACACACACACACACACACACACACACACACAAACTCTATTCTGATCACGGGATCAGAATAATATTCTGATCACAATATGAACTTCCCGAGTAACGCGCTTGACCTTCCCCGAGTACTAGGTTGAACTTCAGTTAAAAAGTGTCCAAATGGGGCTTGCAATATACCGTTGGAAAGCTATGGACACCAATAACATGATTCAAGTTAAATTTTTGGCAAATTGTAAGTGGTTTAAGAGCAGTTTTGAAAACCATTTTTTCTTCATACAAAAAACATGAATCGTATTTTCGATCGCATTTCTAAACTGTTTATCGGAATGAGGTAAATAATATAGCATTGTAAAGCTGCTGCAAAACTGCTCCTTCGACATGTTGAAACTTTTCTCTAATTCCCTGCGGATAAAGAGTAATTTTGAAAATCGTAAAATTTCACAAACCAAATAGCCGAGTTCGTATTTGCAATGTAATTTCTAAACGGCTAATCCATTTGAGGCAAAAGATATGGCATTGGAAAGCTTGTGAAAATGCGTTACTTTTTCATGTTAAAAGTTTTTTCTAATTTGGAACGGTTTAAAAGTAATTCAGAAAACGGTACAAGTTCTAGCGAGTTCGTATTTTTGAGATAATTTTTAACCGTACGTCCGAATGCAACAAATGATACGGCGTTGGAAAGCTTGAACAAATGCGGAACTTTTTTGTATATATTGTTTCTCCTAATTCCTTACAGTTTTAAGTCACATTGGAAAATGAATAAAAACGTATTTTTGGCATAATTTCTACATACTTTATCCGAATGGGGCAAATAATATAACGCTGAAAAGCTACAGAAAATGCGAAACTTTTTCATGTTGATGGGTTTCTCTGATTCCAAGCCGTTATCAAGTAATTGCGAAAATGGCGAGATCATTCGTTCTGCCTTTATCGCGAAACTGATTCTTTGAAAATGCACCGCGTGAAGAACCTGAACATCTCAGCACGTGTACTTGAACTTCACTCTATTTTTCATGTGCTTTTTTTTGCTCGTATATCTCTATCCACTGCTCCAAGCTCTCCGTCCACTCACTGAAATTTAGCAAGTGATATACCGATGGAAAGCTGCTGTAAACACGCAACTTTCCCGTGTTGATCATTTTTTCATACTCGCAACGATTTTAAAAGTTTTCATCTGGAATTAATTCAGCGTAGTAGTTGAACTTCATGTTATTTTCACGTTGTACTTCTGTGATGTATTTTTGTTTGTACGCACGCCTGAACTTCCCTCTATACGCACCCGACCTTCGGGCTATCTTTGCAACCGTGGCTTCCCCCGCGAATTATTCTGGTTAGTAGTGTTCTATATGATGTTAGTGTAATCTAGAAACGTTTTTTAGCAACTAAATACTGGTTTTAAATAGAAATCTCGCTCGCTGGTGGATTTTGCTCTCGGGTTGTGATGAAATTGCGTTTTTTGCAATTTTACTGCCTGAGTTGTTCGACCTGAACTTCACCTAGTGCTAGGTTGAACTTCTGTCAACATTGCCCAAATGGGGCTTGCGATATACCGTTGGAAAGCTATGCACACCAGTATCATGACCCAACTTAAAATTTTGGCAAAATGTAAGTGGTTTAAGAGCAGCTTTGAAAACTGTTTTTTCTTCATACAAAAAACGTGAATCGTATTTTCGATCGCATTTCTAAACGGTTTATCGGAATGAGGCCAATAATATGGTGTTGGAAAGCTGCTATAAAACCGCTCCTTCCACATGCTGAAAGTTTTTTCTAATTCCCTATGGTTAAATAGTAATATGGAAAATCGTAAAATTTCGCAAACTGAACAACCGAGTTCGTATTTTCATTGCCATTTCTAAATGCCTAATCCAATTGAGACAAACGATATGTCGTTGGAAAGCTTATGAAAATGCGCTTTTTTCTCATGTTGAAAGTTTTTTCTAATTTTCAATGGTTTAAGAGTAATTTAGAAAACGATACAAGTTCTACCAAGTTTGTATTTTTTATCTATTTTTTTAATCATACGTCCGAATATAGAAAATGATATGGCGTTGGAAAGCCTGAACAAATGTGAAACTTTTTGGTATATATTGTTTCTCCAAATTCATTACGGTTTTTTGTTGATTTTGAAAATGGCTAAAAGCTTATTTTCGCCATAATTTCTACAAACTTCATCGGAACGGGGCAAACAATATACTGTTGAAAAGCTACGAAAAATGCGAAACTTTTTCATGTTAATGGTTTTCTCTGAATCCCAGCCATTTTCAAGTAATTTCAGAAATGGCGAGATCACTCGTTCTGCCTTTATCGCGAAACAGATTCGTCGAAAATGCATTGCGTGAAGTACTTGAACTTCTGTGGCATTTTTGCGTGAACTTCACTTTATTTTTCACGTGCTTTTTTTTTGCTAGTATCTCTTCATTCACTCACCGGAATTAAGCAAGTGATATACCGATGGAAAGCTGCTATAAACACGTAACTTTTATGTGTTGATCATTTTTTCATACTCGCGACAGTTTTAAAAGTTTTTCTTGTGAAATTCATTCAGTATAGTAGTTGAACTTCCTGTTGTTTTCACGTCGGACTTCTGTGACATATTTTTTTTTTGTAATTTTCCCATCCATTTTTGTCAGTGTTACACAAATGATATTCCTATTGTACAAACCTCTCTCACAATATATTTTTTTACTTTCTCCGACCGAGGACTTGAACTTACACAAATGATATTCCTGCCATTTTGAAGTAAATTATAAAACAACGAGATCATGAATTCTGCCTTCATCGTGAATGGAAATGCATTGCGTGAAGTAGTTGAACTTCTCGGACATGTCTGTTTGAACTTCACTCTAATTTTTGATGTGCTGTTTTTTGACGTGCTATTTTTTGCACTGCGTGAAGTAGTTGAACTTCTTGGGCATGTCTGTTTGAACTTCACTTTGTTTCACTTTATTGTATTTTATATGAAATACACACCATGTACTACGTGAACTTCCCGTTGTTATCACTTTGAACTTCTCTCTGGTTTGAGAGAATTGTTTTAAAACACAAAAAACAACATATTTTTTATGTATTTTGGACTTCTAAATACACGGTGAACCTCTCTCACAAGAATTTTTGAACTTTCCCTCGCCGAGCACTTAAACTTCTAGCAACCATTTTTACGTTTATGAGATTGTTTTCAAAAAGTGCAAAAAATGGTGTTGTGCTTTTATTTTTTGAAAAGTTAAATACTAGGTTTTAATAAACTCCGAACTTTTGTGTTGTTTCAATTTGAACTTCACCTTTTTATATTTTGGGTAAAGAATTGTATTCGATTTTTATACGAAAAAATTGAACATGGGAATACAAGATGAGCCTCTCTCGTAAGATTTTTGAACTTCCCCAGACAGAGCACTTGAACTTCTTTCAACAAACCTTTTAAGCTTTTAGTTTTCTATACTTTTATTCTCATTTGAAATGCATTCCTTGCAGTAGTTGAACTTCTCGTTGTTTTCACCTTGAACTTTTGTCACGTATTTTTGTTCAACCTCTCCCACACAAGAATTTTTGAACTTTCTCGAGTCGAGCACTTGAACTTCTAGCAACAAAACTTTATGCTGTGCATTTTCATTCTTTTTTTAATACAAAATGCACACAGTGTAGTACGTGAACTTCTGGGAGTTATCAATCTGAACTTCTCTCAGTTACGTGAAAATATCTGATTTTTTATGAATTTTAATCTTAATTTCTCAATCCTTTTTTATGAATTTTGAAGCGCTCTATTTTTAAAAGTTGAACTTCTTGTTATTTAATTTTTGAACTTCTTGTTTTCATTCTTTAATAACGAGGAAAATCTGAGTTTTATATAATCATCGAACTTCTCCATCTTTTTAATATGGACTTCCTGGTTTTATTTCTTAATCCCTTTTTATGAAATTTTGAAGCGCTCTATTTTTAAAAGTTGAACTTCTTGTTATTTAGTTTTTGAACTTCTTGTTTCCATTCTTTAATAACGAGGAAAATCTGTGTTTTCTATAATCATCGAACTTCTCCATCTTTTTAATATGGACTTCCTGGTTTTATTTCATAATCTTTTTATAAAATTTTGAAGCACTCTATTTTTAAAAGTTGAACTTCTTGTTTTTTAATTTTTGAACTTATTGTTTCCATTCTTTAATAACAAGGAAAATCTGATTTTTCTTTAATCATCGAACTTCTTCATCTTTTTAGTATGGACTTCCTAGTTTATTCCTTTTAGTAACGGAAAAATCCTACTTTTTGATAGACATCGAGCCGCTGCATTTTTAAATTTGAACTTCTAGTTTTATTTGAACAGAGAAAATAATTTTTTATAAATCGTTTGAGATGCTTTTTTAATGACCTTTTTTGGGTTTGTAACAAGACTTTGTGTGATGCGACACGATATGACATAATAGTCTTCAGGGTGGCGGGGATAACGGCGGGGCCGGCGGCGCGCCTGGAAGGAGGCGGTGGTGGGGAGGTGCGCTAGCAGGGTGGCGGTTGCCGGTGATACGCGGGGAGGGGGTAGGAGTTGGGGCCTATGGGAGGTGGTTGCGGCGGCGCTTCCAAAATGTACGCCGTGCTTTAAAGTAGAGCAAAGAAAAAATGTTTAAAAAACACATCAAACTAATCTTTTTCTATCTAAACTTCTTTGTTTTATCTTTTTAGAAAATGTGATTGATATTCTACAAACATTAAATTGCTCCGTTATTTTAATTTGTACTTCTCGATTTGATATTTATGAACTTCTTACAATTTTCAATGCAATAAGATTTTCTGTATTTTTACTACGCGAACTTCTAATGTATCCCAAGAAATTACATGTTTTCTCTTTTCTTCTAAAAAAATCGTCAAAGAACTTTTTGTTTAGCTTGTTGCATTTGAACTCCCAGAGGCTTCAACAACAAATTAAACAAAATGGCTAAACACGCACTAGTCGTAGTCATGAACATGACTTATATGTTTTTATTTGTGAATTTACATGTTTTTATCGCACATGAATTTCGCTTACCTGAAATTTTTTTTGTTACATATTTTGAACTCTTACATTTCTTATTTTTGAACCTCCTCCTTTTTATACACAAAACATGAATTTTTAACCCATTTCCATGAAGACACACACAAAGAACACACACACACACACACACACACACACACACACACACACACACACACACACACACACAAAAACCATCGCATGCACAAACGCCACCACAACATCTCCATTGTTCTTTTGACGCCCGGTGCTGATTTGAATCCCGTACTGTAGTTGTACTTCATCGAGGAGATATAAGGAGCAAGCATGGAATGATTTAGTGGGATGAACCTAGGAGATGCCTACAACTACAGACCTTCTGGAATACTTTTTTTTGACCTTCAGGATCAATTTCTATTAACCTTCAGCCATTTTTTCATTCCAACAAGTGAGCAAACTGGACAACAACATATAATGCTCCTTTTTTAGGGCTGAACTCAAGAATCTAGCGAAGCCGGCCTGCAACAATGGCCAATTTTTTCAGAGGATAAACGTAAAAAAATGTGTATAAAACCAAAGCAATCTAGTGTCAATACTTTGTTTATATGTTCAATAAAACCAGAGCAATCCAATGTCATAAACATCCATAGTCGAAAGAACAAAATGACCATGGTATATATGTACAAAGAAATCTTTTTTCTACCACACATGCACCATTGTTCTCATACATCCCCCAAAAAAATCAGAGCCATCACCATTGAAAGCTAGTCATGCAATAGGAAAAAGATGATCACTTCTTGCAAAAGCGAATGACTAAAAGTTGGCGGACAACTAGGACTATTCAAGTGAAGCACTTGTAGTATTAACCCGTAGCTCCTTCTTGTTGACCAATTCCACCAGAAAACGCCATGTATGGATTTGAACACTACAAACCACTATACTAATCTCTCCTTGCGTTGGCTACAATTGACTCGGCTTGCGTCGGGGTGTTGTGCCAGCGTCGACAGCTCACCACCTTGGCTCCTTGCCGTCAGGTGGTGGAGGTTGGCAGTCTAGTGGCCGATGCAGCCAAACACTGCTAGACCGTGCCAAGAGTTCAGTTAGTTTTCTGAACTTTTCTCAACAGAACAAGCCAAGAGCACGCTAGACGACCTACGACTGCTCGCTACTGTCACAGCGGGGTATGAACTATAGACATTCTGGAAGTTATCTAATCCTGTATTATAGATTCAAGCATTTTAAACTCAAAAGATGCCTACAACTCCCACTTTGTGCCTAACCTAGGAGTCGAGGAGATCACCACACAGGACTAGATAGAGGAGTGCAAGTGAAGCAACCTTTTTCTTCAGAAAATCAACAAACTGAACTTCGAAAAATCAAGAAACTAAACTTCAGAAAGTGAAACAAACTAAACTTCACAAGGCCCTGCAAAAATATACACGATTGTAGTCCACTTTAAAAACTTCAGAAAATCAACAAACTGAACTTCTAGAGGGCCAGATGCTGACCTTTCTCTTCGTAGTGTCATCGGCGACATGCGGATACGAAAACAAAGTAGCACTAAATGCATGCCACCTTGGTACCCACATACAAAGGTTAGCTGAAGCTGAAGTAGCTAGCAAATTAGAACTTTGAACAAAAAAAAATTAAGAGGGAATTGCTCTCACAAGAAGTCTTCCTTTACCGGATTCAACAGAAGTTGAACTGGACGGTGAGCAGCAGGATCCAGGGTTGTGTTGCGTTCATGAACGACCGGCGGCTCGGTCGTTGAACAGCCCAGGGCCGCATAGTTGAACGGCTTGGGCTGTGTTGGGAGGACACAGGGCGGCGCTACAGATCGGGTCAGGGTGAGGGTGCTCTCCATTCCCTTGAGGAAAATGCTCTGAAGGACAAAACACACACACAAGAATAATTGCACATTAGGATTTCTGAATTGTCCTCTATTTGTAGACGTAAAGAAGTTCAGAAAGATCCTCGGACGCACGCACGCTAGTGCATGAACACATGCATTAGCACGTAGATCTCAGTTCCTCACATTCTACATGGTTAATTTTTTTAACAGCATATGAAATGAATTGTCAAATCAATACTCAGAAGGGGGCTCTCTTTTTATGGAGATACAAACCCAATCGTTCATGCTTCTTTTTTTTTAACATACTAAGATGAACAGCAGAGAAGCATCCATACCAACAATAATGAATTTGCAAACAATATTGGAGAAACAAACATCAAACCTGTAGCTTGAACGAGTAGAGCTGATTTTTTGGAAGTAGTGGTGCACGGATTCAAGCAAAGGCATGACGTGAACTACAATTTTTGCAAAGTTCATTGCTCCAACACACAGATCTTGCAAGAAACCGAAAGAAATTGAACAGAATAGCAACAACCAAAACAAATCTCTAGCCACAAGATGACGAGGAGTGGGCGGTGACGAGCTATGGCTCCCTGTGTTGCCGTCGCAGTGTAGAGAGAAGGAAGGTTGTGCAGGACGTGCCGGAGAAGAGGGCAGGCCGCGCTAGAGCAGAGGGAAGGTCGCGATGGAGCGGAGGGAAGGTCGTGCCGCAGGGGAGGTTGGTGGCGGGGGTGGTCAGGACGGAGGGCAGCCAGAGGAGGTGGTTGGGGCAGGCACGACGGAGGTGGCTGGGACGCAGGGCGGGGACGGAGGTGTGTGGGGTGGAGGGCAGTGACAGAGGTGGTCGGGGCGGAGAGCGGTGGTGGAGGTGATCGGCGGGAGGACGACGGCGGCTGAAGTGGTCGGGGCAGATGTAAGTGGCGGAAGTGGTTGGGGCGGAGGACGGCGGCGTGGTGTCCAGCAGCGACACGATCCAGGCGGCGCGCGGAACCGGCGGGGAGGGGAGGCGCAGGGCCGTTGGCGCGGGGCTGGCCGGGAGGTGAGGCGCAGGGCCGGCGGGGAGGGGCGGCGCGCTGGCTTGGTCGGCGGGGATCCAGGGAACGTGGAGCCATCGTGACCGGGAGAAGGTCGTGGGTGTGGAACGGGCCGTTCGGGAGGTGCACAATGGGCCAGTTTTTCGTCTGTTAGGGATCTCAGGAACACCCCCGTTGGGCCCTATATAGGGCGCTGTGATCCATAACTATTCTAATTCCAGGATTAGAATAGTGTAGTATATATATTTTGTCCAGAGTCTCATCCCGACTTATGGGGGAATCATAGTCTCCATCATCTTTTCCTTACTGGGACAATGCTCTAATAATGAAGATCATCACACTTTTATTTTTTTACAACTCAACAATTACAACTCAATACTTAGAACAAAATATGACTCTATATGAATGCCTCCGGCAGTATACCGGGATATGCAATGAATCAAGAGTGACATGTATGAAAGAACTATGAACGGTGGCTTTGCCACAAATACAATGTCAACTACATGTTCATGCAAAAAGCAATATGACAAAAATAATGTGTGTCATATGAACGAAACGGTGAAAAGTTGCATGGCAATATATCTCGGAATGGCTATGGAAATGCCATAATAGTTAGGTATGGTGGCTGTTTTAAGGAAGGAGTATGGTGGGTGTATGGTACCGACGAAAGTTGCACGATACAAGAGAGACTGGCAATAATGGAGGGGTGAAAGGAGTGCGTATAATCCATGGACTCAACATTAATCAAAAGAACTCATATACTTGTTGTAAAAAATTTAGAATTCATCAAAAACCAAAGCACTACACGCATGCTCCTAGGGGGATAGATTGGTAAGAAAAGACCATCGCTTGTCCCGACAGCCACTCATAAGGAAGACAATCAATAAATAAAATTGTGCTCCAACTTCATCACAAAGCGGTTCACTATATGTGCATGCTACGGGAATTACAAACTTCAACACAAGCATTCTTTAAATCCATAATCACCCAACTAGCATGACTTTAATATTACTACCTCCATATCTCAAAACAATTATCAAGCATCAATTTGATCATAGCATCCAATTCACTTTCTATGATAGTTTTTATTATACCCAGCTTGGATGCTCATCATTCTAGGACCAAATTAAAACCATAGCAAATACCATGCTGTTCTAAAAGACTCTCTAAATAATATAAGTGAAGCATTAGAGACTTGCAATTTCTATAAAATTAATCCACCACCATGCTCTAAAAGATATAAGTGAAGCACTAGAGCAAACGACAAACTACTCCAACAGATATAAGTGAAGATCAATGAGTAGCTAAATAATTATGCAACTATGCAAAGACTCTCTCTCATTAAAGGATTTCAGATCTTGGTATCTTATTCAAGCAGCAAGCAAAACAAAATAAAATGACATTGCAAGGACTCGTGAGATAGGTTAGTATAAACCAATGCAAAACCATATCATCTTCTACTGTAACAAATCACTAACATTATTATTCAACATTGAATACTAAATGTCTCTGTATATTTAATACTCCTATCCTCAAATAGAATCATTAAGCAAGCAAACATATGCAAACAATGCAAACATAACAGCAATCTGCCAAAACAATACAGTCTGTAAAGAATGCAAGAGTATCAATACTTCCCTGACTCCAACAATTATGAAATAAAATTCCCACTGTAATAAATTTATCAGATCTTAGTATGCAAAAAGATTCAACGTTATACCATGCTCTGAATTTTCTAGGGAATTTTTGCAACAGCGGTAAACTTTCTGTTACCAAACAGCAACATGTATACTAGCAAAATAAGCATGGCAAAGGCAATCCTTGACTTTTTTGTTGAAGCTAAAGGTGCAAAACATTATTATAACTAACAGCAAGCAAATACTAACAAAATAAAATGACTCTCCAAGCAAAACACATATCATGTGGTGAATAAAAATATAGCTCCAAGTAAAGTTACCGATGAACGAAGACGAAAGAGGGGATGCCATCCTGGGCATCCCCAAGCTTAGGCCTTGGTTGGCCTTGAATATTACCTTGGGGTGCCTTGGCTATCCCCAAGCTTAGGCTCTTTCCACTCCTTATTCCATAGTCCATCGAATCCTTACCCAAAACTTGAAAACTTCAACCACACAAAACTCAAACAAAACTCGTAAGCTCCGTTAGCATAATAAAATAAAACCACCACTTAGGTACTGTAATGAACTCATTCTAAATTCATATTGGTGTTAAACCTACTTTATTCTAACTTCTCTATGGTTCATACTGTTGGGGAACGTAGTAATTTCAAAATTTTCCTACGCACACGCAAGATCATGGTGATGTATAGCAATGAGAGGGGAGAGTGTTGTCTACGTACCCTCGTAGACCCGAAGCGGAAGCGATCACAACGTAGAGGAAGTAGTCGACGTTCTCCTCGCGATCCGACCGATCCGGCGCCGTTACTCCGGCGCCCGAGTTCTTGACACACGTACAGCTCGATGGCGTCCCTCGTACTCGATCCAGCCGAGTGTCGAGGAGAGTTCCGTCAAGACGACGGCGTGGTGACGATCTTGATGTTCTACGGCGCAGAGCTTCGCTTAAGCTTCATGACGATATGACCGAGGTGGAATATGGTGGAGGGTGCACCGCACACGGCTAAGGAACGATCCGTAGATCAAACTTGTGTGTCCTAGGGTGCCCCCTGCCCCGTATATAAAGGAGGGAGGGGGAGGTGCGGCCGCCCAAGGGAGGCGGCCGAGGAGTCCTACTCCCACCGGAGTAGGACTCCCCCTTCCTAGTTGGAGTAGGATTGGGGAGGGAAGAGAGAAGGGGGGCGCCCCCTCTCCTTGTCCTATTCGGACTAGGGGAGGCGCGCGCCACCCCTGGCCGGCCCTTCCTCTTCTCCTCGAAGCCCATTAAGGCCCAATAGCCTCCGGGAGGGTTCCGTAACCCCGGTACTCGAGAAAATCCGATTTCACCCGAACCATTCGAACTCCAAATATAGGCTTCCAATATATCAATCTTTATGTCTCGACCATTTCGAGACTCCTCGTCATGTCCGTGATCACATCCGGACTCAATTTCTTCGGTACATCAAAATACATAAACTCATAAGAACTGCCATCGAAACCTTAAGCGTGCGGACCCTACGGTTCGAGAACAATGTAGACATGACCGAGACACGTCTCGGTCAATAACCAACAGCGGACCTGGATGCCCATATTGGTTCCTACATATTCTCTGAAGATCTTTATCGGTCGGACCGCATAACAACATCGTTGTTCCCTTTGTCATCGGTATGTTACCCGCCCGAGATTCGATCGTCGGTATCCAATACCTAGTTCAATCTCGTTACGGCAAGTCTCTTTACTCGCTTACGTAATACATCATCTCACAGCTAACTCATTAGTTGTAATGCTTGCAAGGCTTAAGTGATGTGTATTACCGAGAGGGCCCAGAGATACCTCTCCGACAATCGGAGTGACAAAACCTAATCTCAAATCGCCAACCCAACATCTGCCTTTGGAGACACCTGTAGTACTCCTTTATAATCACCCGATTCGTTGTGACGTTTGGTAGCACCAAAGTGTTCCTCCGTAAACGGAGTTGCATAATCTCATAGTTACAGAACATGTATATGTCATGGATAAAAGCAGTAGCAACATACTAAGCGATCGTGTGCTAAGCTAATGGAATGGGTCATGTCAATCAGATCATTCTACTAATGATGTGACCTTGTTAATCAAATAACAACTCCTTGTTCATGGTTAGGAAACATAACCATCTTTGATTAACAAGCTAGTCTAGTAGAGGCATACTAGTGACATCTTGTTTGTCTATGCATTCACACATGTATCATGTTTCCGGTTAATACAATTCTAGCATGAATGATAAACATTTATCATGAAATAAGGAAATAAATAATGACTTTATTATTACCTCTAGGGCATATTTCCTTCAGTCTCCCACTTGCACTAGAGTCAATAATCTAGATTACATAGTAATGATTCTAACACCCATGGAGTCTTGGTGCTGATCATGTTTTGCTCGTGGAAGAGGCTTAGTCAACGGGTCTGCAACATTCAGATCCGTATGTATCTTGCAAATCTCTATGTCTCCCACGGACTAAGTCCGGATGGAATTGAAGCGTCTTTTGATGTGCTTGGTCCTCTTGTGAAATCTGGATTCCTTTGCTAAGGCAATTGCTCCAGTATTGTCACAGAAGATTTTCATTGGACCCGATGCACTAGGTATGACACCTAGATCGGATATGAACTCCTTCATCCGCACTCCTTCATTAGCTGCTTCGAAGCTGCTATGTATTCCGCTTCACATGTAGATCCCGCCACGACGCTTTGTTTAGAACTGCACCAACCGACAGCTCCTCCGTTTAGTGTAAATACGTATCCGGTCTGCGATTTAGAATCGTCCGGATCGTTGTCAAAGCTTGCATCAACGTAACCGTTCACGATGAGCTCTTTGTCACCTCCATATCGAAAACATATCCTTAGTCCTTTTCGGTATTTCAGGATGTTCTTGACCGCTGTCGATGATCCACTCTGGATTACTTTGGTACCTCTCTGCTAGGCTTATAGCAAGGCACACATCAGTCTGGTACACAAGATTGCATACATGATAGAGCCTATGGCTGAAGCATAGGAACATCTTTCATTTTCTCTCTATCTTCTGCGGTGGTCGGGCATTGAGTCTTACTCAATTTCACACCTTGTAACACAGAAAGAACCCTTTCTTTGCTTGATCCATTTTGAACTTCTTCAAAATTTTGTCAAGGTATGTGCTTTGTGAAAGTCCAATTAAGCGTCTTGATCTATCTCTATAGATCTTAATGCCTAATATGTAAGCAGCTTCACCGAGGTCTTTCATTGAAAAACTCTTATTCAAGTATCCCTTTATGCTATCCAGAATTCTATATCATTTCGATCAGCAATATGTCATCTACATATAATATCGAAATGCTACAGAGCTCCCACTCACTTTCTTGTAAATCTGAGCTTCTCCAAAAGTCTCAGATGAACCCAAATGCTTTGATCACACTATCAAAGCGTTTATTCCAACTCGAGATGCTTGCACCAGTCCATAAATGGATCGCTGGAGCTTGCACACTTTGTTAGCTCCTTTGGATCGATAAAACCTTCGGTTGCATCATATACAACTCTTCTTCCGTAAATCCATTCAGAATGCGTCTTTACATCCATTTTCCAAATTTCATAATCATAAAATGCGGCAATCGCTAACATGATTCGGACAGACTTAAGCATCGCTACGGGTGAGAAGGTCTCATCATAGTCAATCCCTTGAACTTGTCGAAAACCCTTTGCGACAAGTCGAGCTTTGTAGACAGTAACATTACCGTCAGCGTCAGTCTTCTTCTTGAAGATCCACTTGTTTTCTATTGCTTGCCTACCCTCGGGCAAGTCAACCAAAGTCCATACTTTGTTTTCATACATGGATCCCATCTCAGATTTCATGGCCTCAAGCCATTTTGCGGAATCTGGGCTCACCATCGCTTCTTCATAGTTCGTAGGTTCATCATGATCTAGTAGCATGATTTCCAGAACAGGATTACTGTACCACTCTAGTGCGGATCTTACTCTGGTTGATCTACGAGGTTCTGTAGCAACTTGATCTGAAGTTTCATGATCAACATCATCAACTTCCTCACTACTTGGTGTAGGTGTCTCAGAAACCGGTTTCTGCGACAAACTACTTTCAAGTAAGGGAGAAGGTACAATTACCTCATCAAGTTCTACTTTCCTCCCACTCACTTCTTTTGAGAGAAACTCCTTCTCTAGAAAGGATCCATTCTTAGCAACGAATGTCTTGCCTTCGGATCTGTGATAGAAGGTGTACCCAACTGTCTCCTTTGGGTATCCTATGAAGACACATTTCTCCGATTTGGGTTCGAGCTTATCAGGTTGAAGCTTTTTCACATAAGCATCGCATCCCCAAACTTTAAGAAACGACAACTTTGGTTTCTTGCTAAACCATAGTTCATAAGGTGTCGTCTCAACGGATTTCGACGGTGTTCTATTCAGTGTGAATGCGGCCGTCTCTAGAGCATAACCCCAAAACGATAGCGGTAAATCTGTAAGAGACATCATAGATCGCACCATATCTAGGAAAGTGCGATTACGACGTTCGGACACACCATTACGCTGTGGTGTTCCGGGTGGCGTGAGTTGTGAAACTATTCCGCATTGTTTCAAATGTAGACCAAACTCGTAACTCAAATATTCACCTCCACGATCAGATCGTAGAAATTTAATTTTCTTGTTACGATGATTTTCAACTTCACTCTGAAATTCTTTGAACTTTTCAAATGTTTCAGACTTATGTTTCATTAAGTAGATATACCCATATCTGCTTAAGTCATCTGTGAAGGTGAGAAAATAACGATATCCGCCACGAGCCTCAACATTCATCGGACCACATACATCTGTATGTATAATTTCCAACAAATCTGTTGCTCTCTCCATAGTCCCGGAGAACGGGGTTCTAGTCATCTTGCCCATGAGGCACGGTTCGCAAGTGCCAAGTGATTCATAATCAAGTGACTCCAAAAGTCCATCGAGATGGAGTTTCTTCATGCGCTTTACACCGATATGACCTAAACGGCAGTGCCACAAATAAGTTGCACTATCATTATCAACTCTGCATCTTTTGGTTTCAACATTATGAATATGTGTATCACTACTATCGAGATTTAACAAAAATAGACCACTCCTCAAGGGTGCATGACCATAAAAGATATTACTCATATAAATAGAACAACCAATATTCTCTGATTTAAATGAATAACCGTCTCGCATCAAACAAGATCCAGATATAATGTTCATGCTCAACGCAGCACCAAATAACAATTATTTAGGTCTAAAACTAATCCCGAAGGTAGATGTAGAGGTAGCGTGCGAACGCGATCACATCGACTTTGGAACCATTTCCCACGCCGCATCGTCACCTCGTCCTTTGCCGTGTTCGCAATCCGTAGTCCTGTTTGAGTTGCAAATATTAGCAATGAACCAAGATCAAATACCAGTGCTATGCGAGCTCTAGTAAGGTACACATCAATAACATGTATATCACATATACCTTTGTTCACCTTGCCATCCTTCTTATCCGCCAAATACTTGGGGCAGTTCCGCTTCCAAAGACCACCGCTTGTAGTAGAAGCACTCGGTTTCAGGCTTAGGTCCAGACTTGGGTTTCTTCTCTGAGCAGCAACTTGCTTGCTGTTCTTCTTGAAGTTCCCTTCTTCTTCCCTTTGCCTTTCTTCTTGAAACTAGTGGTCTTATTGACCATCAACACTTGATGCTCCTTCTTGATTTCTACCTCCGCAGCCTTTAGCATTGCGAAGAGCTCGGTATAGTCTTTACTAACCCTTGCATATTATAGTTCATCACGAAGCCTTTGTAGCTTGGTGGCGGTGATTGAAGAATTCATCAATGACACAATCATCCGGAAGATTAACTCCCAATTGTGTCAAGTGATTATAGTACCCGGACATTACGAGTATGTGCTCACTAATGAACTATTCTCCTCCATCTTGCAGCTATAGAACTTATTGGAGACTTCATATCTCTCAATCCGGGCATTCTGTTGAAATATTAACTTCAACTCTGGAACATCTCATATGCTCCATGACGTTCAAAACGTCGTTGAAGTCCCGGTTCTAAGCCGTAAAGCATGGCACACCGAACTATAGAGTAGTCATCACTTTGCTCGCCAGACGTTCATAACATCTGGTGTTGCTCCAAAGCAGAAGCAGTTCGCACCCAGCGGTGCATCCAGGGCGTAACTCTTCCGTGCAGCAATGAGGATAATCCTCGGTTACGGACCCGATCCGTGTAATTGCTACCATCATCTTTCAACTTTGCTTTCTCAAGGAACGCATTAAAATTCAACGGAACAACAAAGACGAGCCATCTATCTACAATCAAACATAAACAAGCAAGATACTATCAGTACTAAGTTCATGATAAATTTAAGTTCAATTAATCATATTACTTAAGAACTCCCACTTAGACAGACATCTCTCTAGTCATCTAAGTGATCACGTGATCCAAATCAACTAAACCATAACCGATCATCACGTGAAATGGAGTAGTTTTCAATGGTGAACATCTTATGTTGATCATATCTCTCATATGATTCACGCTCGACCTTTCGGTCTCCGTGTTCGAGGCCATATCTGCATATGCTAGGCTCGTCAAGTATAACCCGAGTATTCTGCGTGTGCAAAACTGGCTTGCACCCGTTGTAGATGGACGAGAGCTTATCACACCGATCATCACGTGGTGTCCGGGCACGACGAACTTTGGCAACGGTGCATACTCGGGAGAACACTTCTTGATAATTTAGTGAGAGATCATCTTATAATGCTACCGTCAATCAAAGCAAGATAAGATGCATAAAGGATAAACATCACATGCAAATCAATATAAGTGATATGATATGGTCATCATCATCTTGTGCTTCGTGATCTTCATCTCCGCAGCACCACCATGATCACCATTGTCACCGCGCGACACCTTGATCTCCATCGTAGCATCGTTGTCGTCTCGCCAAACTTATGCTTCTCGACTATCGCTACCGCTTAGTGATAAAGTAAAGCATTACGAGGCGATTGCATTGCATACAATAAGCGACAACCATATGGCTCCTGCCGATTGCCGATAACCGGTTACAAAACATGATCATCTCTTACAATAAAATATAGCATCACGTCTTGACCATATCACATCACAACATGCCCTGCAAAAACAAGTTAGACGTCCTCTACTTTGTTGTTGCAAATTTTACGTGGCTGCTACGGGCTTAAGCAAGAACCAATCTCACCTCGCATCAAAACCACAACGATATTTCGTCAAATAGACTCCGTTTAACCTTCTCAAGGACCGGGCGTAGCCACACTCGGTTCAACTAAAGTGAGAGAGACAGACACCCACCAGTCACCTTTAAGCAACGAGTGCTCGTGGCGGTGAAACCAGTCTCGCGTAAGCGTCTGGCGTAATGTTGGTCAGGCCGCTTCATCTCACAATACCGCTGAACCAAAGTATGACATGCTGGTAGGTAGTATGACTTGTATCGCCCACAACTCACTTGTGTTCTACTCGTGCAAAACATCAAACCATAAAACCTAGGCTCGATACCACTTTGTTGGGGAACGTAGTAATTTCAAAATTTTCCTCGCACACGCAAGATCATGGTGATGTATAGCAACGAGAGGAGAGTGTTGTCTACGTACCCTCGTAGACCCGAAGCGAAGCGATCACAATGTAGAGGAAGTAGTCGTGCGTTCTCCTCGCGATCCGACCGATCCGGCGCCGTTACTCGGCGCCCGAGTTCTTGACACACGTACAGCTCGATGGCGTCCCTCGTACTCGATCCAGCCGAGTGTCGAGGGAGAGTTCCGTCGGACGACGGCATGGTGACGATCTTGATGTTCTATCGCGCAGAGCTTCGCCTAAGCTTCATGACGATATGACCGAGGTGGAATATGGTGGAGGGGCACCGACACGGCTAAGGAACGATCCGTAGATCAAACTTGTGTGTCCTTGGGTGCCCCCTGCCCCGTATATAAAGGAGGGAGGGGGAGGTGCGGCCGCCCAAGGGAGGCGCTGGAGGAGTCCTACTCCCACCGAGTAGGACTCCCCCTCCTAGTTGGAGTAGGATTGGGGAGGGAAGAGAGAGAGGGGCGCCCCCTCTCCTTGTCCTATTCGAACTAGGGGGGAGGGGCGCGCGGCCACCCCTGGCCGGCCCTTCCTCTTCTCCCTCGAGGCCCATTAAGGCCCAATAGCCTCCGGGACTGTTCCGGTAACCCCCCGGTACTCCGGTAAAATCCCGATTTCACCCGGAACCATTCCGAACTCCAAATATAGGCTTCCAATATATCAATCTTTATGTCTCGACCATTTCGAGACTCCTCGTCATGTCCGTGATCACATCCGGGACTCCGAACTTCTTCGGTACATCAAAATACATAAACTCATAATAACTGTCATCGAAACCTTAAGCGTGCGGACCCTACGGTTCGAGAACAATGTAGACATGACCAAGACACGTCTCCGGTCAATAACCAACAGCGGGACCTGGATGCCCATATTGGTTCCTACATATTCTACGAAGATCTTTATCGGTCAGACCGCATAACAACATACGTTGTTCCCTTTGTCATCGGTATGTTACCTGCCCGAGATTCGATCGTCGGTATCCAATACCTAGTTCAATCTCGTTACCGGCAAGTCTCTTTACTCGTTCTGTAATACATCATCTCACAGCTAACTCATTAGTTGTAATGCTTGCAAGGCTTAAGTGATGTGTATTACCGAGAGGGCCCAGAGATACCTCTCCGACAATCGGAGTGACAAAACCTAATCTCGAAATACACCAACCCAACATCTGCCTTTGGAGACACCTGTAGTACTCCTTTATAATCACCCAGTTACGTTGTGACGTTTGGTAGCACCCAAAGTGTTCCTCCGGTAAACGGGAGTTGCATAATCTCATAGTTACAGGAACATGTATATGTCATGGATAAAAGCAATAGCAACATACTAAACGATCGTGTGCTAAGCTAATGGAATGGGTCATGTCAATCAGATCATTCTACTAATGATGTGACCTTGTTAATCAAATAACAACTCCTTGTTCATGGTTAGGAAACATAACCATCTTTGATTAACAAGCTAGTCTAGTAGAGGCATACTAGTGACATCTTGTTTGTCTATGCATTCACACATGTATCATGTTTCCGGTTAATACAATTCTAGCATGAATGATAAACATTTATCATGAAATAAGGAAATAAATAATGACTTTATTATTGCCTCTAGGGCATATTTCCTTCACATACCACTTAATACTAGCCATAGATGCATCACAATAAGTAAACAACACAATGAAACAGAATCTGTCAAAAACAGTACAATCTGTAGTAATCTGTATCAAACGTATACTTATGGAACCCCAAAAATTATTAAATAAATTTCTGGACCTGCGTAATTTGTCTATTAATCATCTGCAAAAAGAATCAACATAAAATCACTCTCCAGTAACAACTGGCAGCCATTCTCGTGAGCGTTAAAGTTTCTGTTTTCTACAGCAAGATCATATAAACTTCACCCAAGTCTTCCCAAAGGTTCTACTTGGCACTGTATTGAAACAAAAGCTATAAAACATGATGACTACAGTAGAATAATCATGTGGACACACAAAAACAATAAGGATAAATATTGGATTGTCTCGCAACAAGCGCTTTTCTTTAATGCCTTTTTAGCTAGGCATGATGATGGCAATGATGCTCACATAAAAACATAAAGGGAGCATCATGAAGCATATGACTAGCACATTTAAGCCTAACTCACTTCCTATGAATAGGGATTTTGTGAGCAAACAACTTACGGGAACAATAATCAACAAGCATAGGAAGGTAAAACAAGCATAACTTTGAAATTTTAGGCACATAGAGAGGAAACTTGACATTATTGCAATTCCTACAAGCATATATTGCTCCCTCATAATAAGTTTCAGTAGCATCATGAATGAATTCAACAATATAACCAGCACCTAAAGCATTCTTTTCATGATCTACTAGCCTAGAAAATTTATTACTCTCCACATAAGCAAAATTCTTCTCATTTGGAATAGTAGTGGGAGCAAACTCAACAAAATAACTATCATGTGAGGCATAATCCAATTGAAAACTAAAATCATGATGACAAGTTTCATGGTTATCATTATTCCTAATAGCATACAAGTCATCACAATAATCATCATAGAGAGCAACTTTGTTCTCATAATCAATTGGAACCTCTTCCGAAATAGTGGAATCATCACTTAATAAAGTTGACACTCTTCCAAATCCACTTTCATGTTCATCACAATGAGATTCAACATCCTCCAAAATAGTGGGATCACTACTTCCTAAAGTTGACACTCTTCCAAACCCACTTTCATCAATATAATCATCATAAATAGGAGGCATGCTTTCATCATAATAAATTTTCTCATCAAAGCTTGGGGGACAAAAAATATCATATTCATCAAACATAGCTTCCCCAAGCTTGTGGCTTTGCATATCATTAGCATCATGGATATTCAAGGAATTCATACTAACAACATTGAAATCATGCTCATCATACAAAGATATAGTACCAAACATTCTAATGCATTCTTCTTCTAGCACTTGAGCACAATTTTCCCTTCCATCATTCTCACGAAAGATATTAAAAAATATGAAGCATATGAGACAAACTTAACTCCATTTTTTTGTAGTTTCATTTTATAAACTGAACTAGTGATAAAACAAGAAACAAAAAGACTCGATTGCAAGATCTAAAGATATACCTTCAAGCACTCACCTCCCCGGCAACGGCGCCAGAAAAGAGCTTGATGTCCACTACACAACCTTCGTCTTGTAGACGTTGTTGGGCCTGCAAGTTCACAGGTTTGTAGGACAGTAGCAAATTTCCCTCAAGTGGATGACCTAAGGTTTATCAATCCGTAGGAGGCGTAGGATGAAGATGGTCTCTCTCAAGCAACCCTACAACCATATAACAAAGAGTCTCTTGTGTCCCCAACACACCCAATACAATGCTAAATTGTATAGGTGCACTTGTTCGGCGAAGAGATGGTGATACAAGTGCAATATGGATGGTAGATAAAGGTATTTGTAATCTGAAATAATAAAAACAGCAAGGTAACGAGCAATAAAAGTGAGCGTAAACGGTATTGCAATGATAGGAAACAAGGCCTAGGGTTCATACTTTCACTAGTGCAAGTTCTCTCAGCAATAATAACATAGATAGATCATATAACAAGCCCTCAACATGCAACAAAGAGTCACTCCAAAGCCACTAATAGCGGAGAACAAACTAAGAGATTATGGTAGGGTACGAAACCACCTCAAAGTTATTCTTTCGGATCGATCTATAAAAGAGTTCGTACTAGAATAACACCTTAAGACACAAATCAACCAAAACCCTAATGTCACCTAGATACTCCATTGTCACCTCAAGTATCCGTGGGCATGATTATACGATATGCATCACACAATCTCAAATTCATCTATTCAACCAACACAAAGTACTTCAAAGAGTGCCCCAAAGTTTCTACCGCAGAGTCAAGAACGTGTGCCAACCCCTATGCATAGGTTCATGGGTGGAACCCGCAAGTTGGTCACCAAAACATACATCAAGAGGCACATGATATCCCATTGTCACCACCGAAAAGCACGACAAGACATACATCAAGTGTTCTCATTAAAGACTCAATCCGATAAGATAACTTCAAAGGGGAAACTCAATTCGTCACAAGAGAGTAGAGGGGGAGAAACATCATAAGATCCAACTACGATAGCAAAGCTCGGGATACATCAAGATCGTGCCATTGAGGGAACACGAGAGAGAACACGAGAGAGAGAGAGATCAAACACATAGCTACTGGTACATACCCTCAGCCCCGAGGGTGAACTACTCCCTCCTCGTCATGGAGAGCGCCGGGATGATGAAGATGGCCACCGGTGATGGGTTCCCCCTCCGGCAGGGTGCCGGAATGGGATCCCGAGAGGTTTTTGGTGGCTACAGAGGCTTGCGGCGGCGGAACTCCCAATCTAGGTTAATTCCCGAAAGTTTCAGTATTTATAGGAATTATTGGCGTTGGTTTCACGTCAGGGGGGTCTCCAGGCCGTCCACGAGACAGGGAGGCACCCCCCCTAGGGGCACGCCCTCCTATCTCGTGGGCAGCCCAGAGCTCTTCTGGCCCAACTCCGATGCTCCATGGTCTTTGAGGGAGTCCTGGACTAGGGGGTGTCCGGACAGCCGGAATATCATCGTCCGCCGGACTCCAAGACTACGAAGATACAAGATTGAAGACTCCGTCCCGTGTCCGGATGGGACTTTCCTTGGCGTGGAAGGCAAGCTTGGCAATACGGATATGTAGATCTCCTACCATTGTAACCGACTCTGTGTAACCCTAGCCTCCTCCGGTGTCTATATAAACCGGAGGGCTTTAGTCCGTAGGACACAACATACATTACAACAATCATACCATAGGCTAGCTTTAGGGTTTAGCCTCCTCGATCTCGTGGTAGATCCATTCTTGTACTACCCATATCATCAATATTAATCAAGCAGGATGTAGGGTTTTACCTCCATCGAGAGGGCCCGAACCTGGGTAAAACATCGTGTCCCTCGTCTCCTGTTACCATCTGCCTAGACGCACAGTTCTGGACCCCCTACCCGAGATCCGCCGGTTTTGACACCGACATTGGTGCTTTCATTGAGAGTTCCTCTGTGTCGTCACCGATAGGCTCGATGGCATCTCCAACCAACAACATTGTCCAGGGTGAGACTTTTCTCCCCGGACAGATCTTAGTATTTGGCGGCTTCGCACTGCGGGCTAATTCGCTTGGCCATCTGGAGCAGATTGAAAGCTACGCCCCTGGCCGTCAGGTCAGATTCGGAAGTCTAAACTTCACGACCGACGCCCGCGGAGACTTGATCTTCGACGGGCTCAAGCCACAGCCAAGCGCGCCGCACTATTACGATGGGCATGATCTAGCTCTGCTGCCGAACAGTGCCTTGGTGGCCGCACACGAATTCGCTTCGGCCTTTAGTCCGGAGCCGAACGCCCAGATCGAGGATCGGTGGATGGACACCACCTCGGGGGCTTCAACTTCCACGGCGATGGAGCCAAACACTAATCTAGTCCCCCGCGAAACTCGTGATTCCGAGGTGCCGGACTCCTCGCCGGACTCCAAACCTCCCACGCCCCTACCAATCGATTCGGATTGGGCGCCGGTTATGGAATTCACCGCCGTGGACATCTTCCAACACTCGCCCTTTGGCGACATCCTAAAATCGCTAAAGCGTCTCTCGTTAATGGGAGATTCCTGGCCGGACTATGGCCAGGATGGTTGGGATACGGACAACGAAGAAATTCAGCGCCCACCCACCACCCACTTTGTAGCCACTGTCGACGATCTAACCGACATGCTAGACTATGACTCCGAAGACATCGACGGTATGGACGACGATGCCGGAGATGAACAAGAACCGGAGCCTACAGGGCACGGGAGGACCACCTCGTCATATGACGTATATTTGGTGGACACCCCAAAAGAGAGCGATAACGAGGACCAACGGGCCACGGCAGAAGATAACCCCGCCGACAAACAACCAAAACGGCGCCGCAGACGCCGCGCTAAGTCCCGCCTCGACAACAACAACACTCCTAAAGACCCCGCAATACAGCAGGGCACACAAGTGGACGACGAACATGCAGATAAGCAACCGTCCGAATAGGACGAGTCAGATAATCAGCCAGGCCCAGCGAAAACGACAGTCCGGACGATCTCACGCCGGACACGCCGCCGGAAGGTAAAAACCTTCGGAAAAGACTCGTCAACACTGCAAGAAGCTTGAAGAAGGAAAAGCGGAAGCTCAAAACAGCGGAGGACACACTCAGAATGAGGTGGAGCAAAGTACTCAAAACCGCAGATAAATACGGCAATGACCACCAATCAAAGAGCTACCCGAAGCACAAGCTGCTACCAGAATTCGACGAGGAGGCCATAAAGCCCCCACAGTCAAAAAATAAAGAGGCTGCCTGGTTGGATAGACGGCCATATGATAGGCCTAATTCTGAAAGCGGCGCCGCACATAAACCAACTAATGAACCTGGAAAAACAGATGGCCCAGCCAGGTCCATCTACGGGCCAAAGAAGAAGGCCCCAGGGAGCAAGGCAACACGTCAAGTGTCCAAAGATAGTGGCACACCCAAATACAGGGGCGCCGCACACCCACTATGTTTCACCAATGAGGTGCTGGACCACGAATTCCCAGCAGGATTTAAACCCATAAACATAGAGGCCTACGATGGAACAATAGACCCTGGAGTCTGGATAGAAGATTATATACTACATATACACATGGCCAGAGGAGATGATCTCCACGCCATAAAATACCTACCCCTCAAGCTCAAAGGGCCAGCCCGTCATTGGCTTAAAAGCCTCCCAGAAAACACTGTGGGAAGTTGGGAAGAGCTCGAGGACGCGTTTAGAGAAAATTTTCAAGGGACTTATGTCCGCCCTCCGGATGCAGATGACCTAAGTCATATAACTCAACAGCCCGGAGAGTCAGCGCGCAAGTTCTGGAACAGGTTCCTCACCAAAAAGAACCAAATAGTTGACTGTCCGGACGCTGAAGCCTTAGCAGCTTTTAAACACAATGTCCGAGACGAATGGCTTGCCAGACACCTCGGCCAAGAAAAACTGAGGACAATGTCCGCGCTAACAAGCCTCATGACCCGCTTCTGTGCGGGAGAGGATAGCTGGCTAGCAAGATGCAGCACCAGTGACCCAAGTACATCCGAGATAAGAGATGGAAACGGAAAATCACGGCGTAGAAAAGAGCAGCGCCGGAATAAAGAGAAAAGCCCATAGAGCACGGTAGTCAACGCCGGATTCAAAAGCTCGCGGCCAAACAACAAAACGCCGCCTCTTAAGGATGACAGCGATGAGCTGTCCAACTTAAACAAGATTTTGGGTCGGATATGTCAAATCCACAGTACCCTCGGAAGGCCTGCAAACCATACCCATCGAGATTGTTGGGTTTTCAAACAGTCCGGCCGACTAAACGCCGAACACAAGGGGATCGACGCGTCAAGCGAAGATGACAAACCCCACCAGCAGAGCACCGCAAAGCAAAAAACTTTCCCACAAGAGGTCAAAGCAGTAAACTCACTTCATGTGATAATACGGAAAAATAGTGCGGCACCTTCTAAAAAGAGCTTCGCACGGTCCAACCCAGCAGACCATAGAGATTGGATATCACAAGCAATCACTTTCGACCACCTGGATTATTCCAGAAGCGTTCGAAACGCAGGACGGACTGCCCTGATATTGGATCCCATAATCGACGGACTAAAATTTACTAAAGTCCTGATGGACGGAGGCAGCGACTTAAACCTGCTTTATTCAAACACAATCCGCAAGTTGGGGATAGACCCTACTAAAATTTGACACAGCCGCACTTCCTTCAAAGGAGTGACGCCAGGCCCTTACGCCAAGTGCACGGGCTCCCTATTACTAGAACTTGTGTTCGGATCATCGGACAACTTTCGGCGCGAGAAACTAATCTTTCATATCGTCCCATTTAAAAGTGGATATCAAGCACTCTTGGGGCGAAAGGCTTTTGTCCGTTTCAACGCCATACCGCATTACGCGTCTCTTACACTCAAGATGCCCGGTCCGCGAGGCATCATTTTAGTGCGAGGGTCACTTAAAGACCCCGGACACGGATGGACGAGTCCGGCATCGGTAGGCTAGGGGGCTCCCTAGCCGCACACCCCTTCACAAGGGGCTGCGCGCACAAACAACCGCGAGTTCATACGAACCCCGCTTTACTTATTTATATTTCTTTTTTTACCTTTTTTGCACGAGTTGTTTTCAAACTAAAGTTCCTCTCTTTTTACAGATGAACAACATGCACACCCGTCCAGGATAAAGGCACAACGGAGACCCAGGCGCAGACGTGCAGTAGGGACCCGTTGCGAGGATTCTTTTCAGATTAAGACCCTGCGTAAACCTTTTTTACTGTCTCTTGTTGTTACTCTTCCTTGGTTCCTTCCTATAACCAAAGCAGAGCCTGACGTTTTGGCATCGGCCGCGTCAGAGGACCATGCCCGTACCTGGACACTAGGGGCTTAGGGCATTGTTCTGCCCATTATTATAAAGACCGAACACCTTAGGGAGTGTTCGGCGTCTCACGTTAGGCATTATATGCATCAGCTCCGAATCATGTCTTTGGTCAAATGTTGGGTTTGCCCGGCTCCTGTGTTTTGCTGCCTTACGTTTCATATCATTGGCTAACGCGGCACCAGGAGAACTATCTGCGATTGTGCCCCGGTTCGCTGGGCAAGCACCTCGATGAGAAGCCGAAAACTGACTGTCATGATATAGCGAGAGACTGGTCAACCACTCGATCGACTACCGGAATGTTTAGAATTCCCCGCTTTGATGAAGGACCGTTTCCCGGTCAGGCACACACGCGCCCCGAACTCGGAGAAGTGCGGTGCCCCACAGGGCTATATCGTAGCCCCACCCTCGAACTCCACTGGCTAAGTGAAAGTGATAAAGCATTATAGTCCGGATTGCCTCGTTTGCTACGCTACCACCTCCTTAACAGGACCGAGACGTCGGATTAAGTGTGAAAACGCGCTATTTTTGCGAACACCTTCGCACCTTGTGCGTGGGGGCTGAAGCCGAAGACTACAATCTTTCAGGTTATACAGATGTATACGCAAACGGCCGCATAGGAGAAATTTTACTACTTTGGACGCACAAGTATAAAAAGCAGTTATAGCATAATCATCGTTTTACAAGATAAAACGTTCATTTGAACGTGACATTTTTTGAGCACTGTGACTCTATTACACGAGCATCACGCATAACTTCCCTGAAATAGTGCTCGGCGGGTAGCCGACTTTCATCCGAACCCTGGGCGGCAATAGAGGCGGCATCCATCTCTGTCCAATGTGTCTTCACACGGGCAAGAGCCATCCGCGCGCCTTCAATGCAGGCCGACCGCTTCATCTCCTTGATATGCGGCACCGCTCCAAGAAATTGCTGCAATAAGCCGAAATAGCTCGTCGCCTTGGGCCTCTCTGGCCAGACATGAGCCACGACGTCAGTCATGGCAAGTCCGGACAATCTATTTAGCTCGGCCCATTTGGCCAACCGATCGGTCAACGGAAGTGAACGGTCCGGACTATGGAATTGAGACCAAAATAGCTCTTCTGTCCTGTGATCCTTCTGGCTCCGGAAGTGCTCAACGGCATCAGCCGCACTTGCCGCTAAGTCCATATACGGATCCTCCGGAGCCCACAGCTGGCCAAGTTGAGCATACTTTTGATCCGTAAACCGGCGACGCAGCAGAAATGGCTTGCCAGCCACAATATCTCCGGCCTGGCGCAGCTCCTCCTTCATAGCCCGCATTGCAGAACGGGCATCCTTGGCCTCGGCGGTGGCCTTCCGCAGGTCTTCCTGCTCCGATAAGTGCTCCTTTCAAGAGCCTCATTGCGGTCGGCAGCATCTTTTAATTTCACGGCCAATTCGGCCATCTCTTCCCTGCTTAGGCAGTGTGCAGCCTTTTCGGCTTTCAACTCCTTGGCCGCCCTCGAGGCAGCCGCGTCACTCCTTCGGGCTTGCTCCTTAGCTTGAGCAAATTCGGCCCGAAGGCTCTCCACAGCAGCAGCACCGTCTGTATTATAGCATATAATCTATCAGAGGAGGGCTTTGACCCCCTTAATAAAGCAACTGTGGAGAACTCATTTACCTTGCGACTCGTCAAGTCGCCGGTTGACAAGTGCGATGTCCGCATCTGCCACGTCAAGCTGCCGCATTAACTCGGCAACTCCACTAGTCCGGCTAGCCCTCGGACTATCCGCCACCTGCATAGGAACGGCGACATTCATTACTTGCGATTTTGATCCTCGGCACGCTGTCGTTTCCGACAACCTACCGAGTCTCAGGGGCTACTATCTATACAGGGCGCACTCTTATGTGCCCAAATGTCAGAGAAAAGGGATGCGTCATTCTCGCGTACCTCAAATCCCGCCAGCAAACTCATAGCAGCATTGCGCAATCCGCTCTCTGCGGACGAAATCCTTCCAATCACCATACGCATCAAAGCACGGTGATCTTCTGAGATGGACGCCCTCTCAAGAAGATTCTTCAGTTCTCCCGGCCGGATACTAGTGGGCTCAGAACTCTCCGGCCCCTCCGGACTCGGGGATACCCTCCGTGACGATACTTCAGGCTCGGCTGCCCTACCTGACGGCACAGACGGAGGCGTTTCGCTCTCCATCATCTCCGGAAGAAGGTCCCCCGAAGACGAACTCATCTGAGAAGGCTGCAAATCCGAACTACAAAATAAAATTTTTGGTTACCCATAGAAGCACAAATGGAGGTATTTTCTTACTAATGAATTCCCCTTTTCCTACTCACGGCTCGCTGGAGGGCTGATCCTTTAGCGACGATTGTGCGTCCGGATTCTCCCCGGACGCCGGACCCCCCAGTGAAGATCTTTTCCCCCGTTTAAGGGCTTTGGCCTCCGGATCTTCGGAGGCGGTCCTCTTCTCCCCCTGGAAGGAGGGGTTTTTGATTCCCCCTTGAGGGAGACCTGGACTAGGGGGTGTCCGGACAGCCGGACTATCAATATACGCCGGACTCCCAGACTACGAAGATAGAAGATTGAAGACTCCGGCTCGTGTCCGGAAGGTACTTTCCTTGGCGTGGAAGGCAAGCTTAGCGATACGGATATGTAGATCTCCTACCATTGTAACCGACTCTGTGTAACCCTAGCCTCTCCGGTGTCTATATAAACCGGAGGGCTTTAGTCCGTAGGGACACAACATTACATCTCAACAATCATACCATAGGCTAGCTTCTAGGGTTTAGCCTCCTTGATCTCGTGGTAGATCTACTCTTGTACTACCCATATCATCAATATTAATCAAGCGGGGCGTGGGTATTACCTCCATCGAGAGGGCCTGAACACAGGTAAAAACATTGTGTCCCTCGTCTCCTGTTACCATCCGCCTAGACGCACAGTTCGGGACCCCTACCGAGATCCGCCGGTTTTGACACGACATTGGTGCTTTCATTGAGAGTTCCTCCGTGTCGCCACCGATAGGCTCGATGGCATCTTCAACCTTCAACGCTGTCCAGGGTGAGACTTTTCTCCCCAGACAGATCTTCGTATTCGGCGGCTTCGTACTGCGGGCCAATTCTCTTGGCCATCTGGAGCAGATCAAAAGCTACGCCCCTGGCCGTCAGGTCAGATTCGGAAGCCTAGACTTCACGGCCGATGACCGCGGAGACTTGATCTTCGACGGACTCAAGCCACAGCCAAGCGCGCCGCACTGTGACGATGGGCATGATCTAGCTCTGCCGCCGGATAGTGCTTTGGTAGCCGCACTCGAATCCGCCCCGGCTACTTGACCGGAGCCTATTGCCCATGACGAGGGCCGGTGGATAGACGCCGCCCCGGGGGCTTCAACATCTACGGCGATGGAGCCGAATACCGATCTTGTCCCTTGCGAAACTCGTGATCCCGAGACGCGGACTCCTCGCGGACTCGAGCCTCCGCGCCCCGCCAATTAAGCAGATTAGGCGCGGTTATGGAATTCACCGCCGCGGACATCTTTCAACACTCGCCTTTTGGCGATATCCTGAAATCTCTGAAGCATCTCTCGCTATCAGGAGAATCCTGGCCGGACTATGGCCAGGACGGTTGGAGTTCGGACGATGAAGAAATTCGGAGCCCACCCACCACCCACTTTGTAGCCACTGTCGAGGATCTAACCGACATGCTAGACTACGAATCCGAGGACATCGACGCTATGGACGATGATGCCGGAGACGATCAGGACCCAGCGCCCACGGGACACTGGAAGGCCACCTCGTCATACGACGTCTACATGGTGGATACCCCAAAGGAAGGGGATGGTGAAAAAGCAGCGGAGGAAGATTCTTTGAAGAAGATGCCTAAACGCCGGCGTCAGCGGCGCCGCTCTAAATCCCGCCACAACAAGAATGGAGAGTCCGGCACGGGAGACAATAACACTCCGGAGAGTGCCGAAGACGATCCCCTCCTACAAGACTCAGCGCAGGAGGATGCAGAAGCAAGCCCTCACGACAAGGGGGCAGACGAAGGGGTTGAGGACGATAACTATATGCCTCCCTCTGAAGACGAAGCGAGCCTCAACGATGATGAATTCATCATACCCGAGGACCCCGTCGAACAAGAGCGCTTCAGGCGCAGGCTCATAGCCACGGCAAATAGCCTAAAGAAAAAGCAGCAACAGCTTCAAGCTGATCAAGATCTGCTAGCCGATCGATGGACCGAGGTCCTCGCGGCCGAAGAGTATAAACTCAAACTCCCCTACAAAAGTTACCCAAGACGCAAGCTGCTCCCCCGATTAGAGGAGGAAGCATACATACCTTTATCACCAGCGCACGACATGGCTGACCGACCGCCCCGTGGTCGCGACAGAGAGGCATTCAAGGCCCCAGCCAAGACCGTACCCGACATCGATCCAGAGTACGGCCAAAAGGAACGCTACGGACTTGCGAGACATCTTGGAGGACAAAGCAAGGCAATCCAGATCCATCTATGGATCACGTGGGCGCCCTCGACCCACGACGAATACCGTCGCGCCCGGACATAATGCCGGCGGGCGAACACAGCAGCATAACTCCCTCGAGCTGCGTTGCGATATTGCTCAATACAGGGGCGCCGCACACCCGTTATGCTTCACTGATGAAGTAATGGATCATCAGATCCCCGAAGGGTTCAAACCCGTGAACATCGAATCTTACGATGGTACAACAGACCCCGCGGTGTGGATCGAAGACTATCTTCTCCACATTCATATGGCCCGCGGCGACGATCTGCACGCCATCAAATATCTCAAACTCAAGCTTAAAGGACCAGCTCGGCATTGGCTTAACAGCCTGCCCGCAGAGTCGATTGGGTGTTGGGAAGACCTGGAGGCCGCGTTCCTTGATAACTTCCAAGGTACATACGTGCGACCACCAGACGCTGATGACCTATGCCACATTATTCAGCAGCCAGACGAATCGGCCACACAGTTCTGGACACGATTCTTGACGAAGAAAAATCAAATCGTCGACTGTCCGGATGCGGAGGCCCTTGCAGCCTTCAAACACAACATCCGGGACGAATGGCTAGCCCGGCACCTGGGGCAGGAGAAGCCGAAATCCATGGCAGCCCTCACATTGTTAATGACCCGCTTTTGCGCGGGAGAGGATAGCTGGCTAGCCCGCAGCAATAATCTCCGCAAAAATTCTGGCAGTCCGGACACCAAGGACAATCACGGCAGGTCACGTCGAATCAAAAACAAACGCCGTACTAACGGCGAGGACAAAGAGGATACGGCAGTCAATGCCGGATTCCGAGGCTCCAAACCCGGTCAACGCAAGAAGCCATTCAAAAGAACAACTCCGGGCCCGTCCAATCTGGACAAAATACTCGACCGCTCATGCCAGATACATGGCACCCCCGAAAAGCCAGCTAATCACACCAATAGAGATTGTTGGGTGTTCAGGCAGGCTGGCAAGTTAATTGCCGAACACAATGACAAGGGGTTAAATAGCGACGACGAGGAAGAGACCCGGCCGCCGAACAACAGAGGACAGAAGGGTTTCCCCCCGCAAGTGCGGACGGTGAATATGATTTACGCGACCCATATACCCAAGAGGGAGAGGAAGCGCGCACTACGGGACGTCTATGCGATGGAGCCAGTCGCCCCGAAGTTCAATCCATGGTCCTCCTGTCCGATCACTTTCGATCGACGAGACCATCCGACTAGCATACGCCATGGCGGATTCGCCGCATTGGTCCTAGACCCAATCATCGATGGATTTCACCTCACAAGAGTCCTGATGGACGGCGGCAGCAGCCTGAACCTGCTTTATCAGGACACAGTGCGCAAAATGGGCATAGACCCATCCAGGATCAAACCTACTAAGACAACCTTTAAAGGTGTCATCCCAGAGTGGAAGCCAACTGATGCGAGCTCACACACTGAAGTGGTCTTCGGATCCCGGATAATTTCGGCGAAGAGTTAATCTTCGATATAGTCCCGTTCGTGGCGGCTATCATGCCCTGCTCGGACGAACCGCGTTCGCAAAATTCAACGCGGTGCCGCATTATGCATACCTAAAGCTCAAGATGCCTGGCCCTCGTGGAGTCATTACGGTCAATGGGAATACGGAACGCTCCCTCCGAACGGAGGAACATACAGCGGCTCTCGCGGCAGAAGTACAGAGCAGCCTTCTACGGCAATCCTCTAGTCCGGCAATCAAAAAGCCGGACACATTAAAACGCGCCCGGAGCAACAACAACCAAGACCACCTGGCGCGATCAGAGCACGCGTAGCAATGCGGCCCCAACCCCCGCCCGTGCATGATCACTAAAATAACGCTCCGCGTACATCATTACGCTTTGGAGATACCATGGGCGCAGGGGAGGGGCTTAATCACGAGGACCAAAGAGTGCGGCTCGACCACACAAGGGGCTCATACGATCGCCCCCTTGTCTTTGTTTTTTATCTTTTCTTCTTTTTCATACACAGGACTCCATTGACCAGAAGCCCTGTCCGACGGCGAACTTGCCGAATTCACGATACAACAGTCAAGGATTAAAGAAGGCTGCGACGAACACTCAGGTGGTCTCCGTTACGAGCATTAAATTCAATTACGTACACCAAGTCTGTAGCTTATCCCTGGAGGGGGACATGTTAATTTAGTCCAAACACCTTGCTTACCGCACTATGTGTATCAGTCCGCTTCATTAGCAGACCTTCTTTCATAAATAACGCAGCACATCTTTTTTGCAAGTTCATTACCTTTTCATGGCAATTGCGTTATCCTTTACAAATGTTCACTATATGACATATTGCACCCGTATACTTTGGTACGGCCGAATACACCAGGGGCTTCTGTTCCCCATATTATGGTGTGATTAAGTCCGAACACTTTCACAAGTGCGGCACCCCGAACTTATAGCATTATATGAATCAGCTCCGAATCATGTCTTGGGTCAATAGTTGGGTTTGCCCGGCTCCTATGTTTTGGTACCTTACGTTCCGTTCCGTCGGCTAAGGTAGCACTAGGAGAACCATTGCGATTGCGCCCCGGTTGAGCCGGGTTAACGCCTCAGTGGAGAAAGCTAAAACTGACTGGCATGATAAGGTGAGAGACTGGTCGCTGTTCGAGAGGTCTTTTCGGGTCCCTAAAGACTCATGCCGCTTCGAGCGAAGTTCCGGATGATGTCCGACGAAGGCGTGGATAGCGCCCCGGATTCGGTCTTCCGAATACCAGGGGCTTCACCGAAATTTAAAATTATAGAATTCTATGGCTAAGTGAGAGTGTTCAAGCATTATAAGTCCGTCGCCTTGTTAAATGTGTTGGCGCCTCCTAGATGGACCCAAAGATGGGAACAAGAGTGCTCAAGTTTATCACCGAACACCCCAAAGACTCGTGGCTTGGGGCTGAAGCCAACGACTTGCCATCTCTCGATTTAACAAGCGGCCGCATGTAAGGTAATATTTTAAATTCAACAAAGCGTTGCTCATGGCGCATATAAACGAAATTCTCAGCGCACAGGATAAATATACAGCACGTTCACTCAAGGATTACATTAAGGGGGCATTCATCCGCAATATCGCAGGCTCCCTTCAGGACAACTTTATAATATCGCTCCGGCGTGCGATGCTCCTTGCCCGGTGGCGGCGGATCCGTGAGAAGCTTCTCCGCATCCAGCTTGCCCCATTGCACCTTTATGCGGGCAAGGGCCCGACGAGCGCCTTCAATGTAGGCGGAGCTTTGATCACATCCAGCCTGGGGCATGCATCCACTAGCCGCCGCACTAGGCCAAAGTAGCTGCCAAGCATGGCCTGCCTAGGCCACAGCCGGACTGTGAGGCCCTTCATGGCCTCCTCAGCTACCTTGTGGAGTTCGACCAGCTGCTTCAGCTGGTCGCTTGGGGGCACCGGATGACCGGCCTCAGCGTACTGAGACCAGAAGACCTTCTCCGTCGATCTCCCCTCCTCGCCACGGTAGAATGCAGCGGCATCGGGCGCCTTTTCTGGCAGCAGATCTTCAAATGCCCTCGAGAGCTCCGACCGGGTAAGTATCCGGTAATTTACATTAACATGCCTGCTCTGCATGAAAAACGCCTTACCCGCCGCTATCTTCTTCATGTCCTCTACTTCCTCACGGGCCCTCTGGGCCTCGGCCTTGGCAGACTTGGCACTCTCGAGAGCCGAGGCAAGCTCGGACTCTCGAGTCTTGGAGTCACGCTCCAAACTCTCATGTTTTTCCATGAGAGCCCGGAGCTCTTGCCGAACTTCCGCCACCAGCGCCGCTTGCTTTTCTCGCTCAGTCCGTTCTGTGGCCGCATTGCGTTCGGCCACAGACACGGCATCCTTTAGGGCTGCCACCTCGTTAGTGGCCCCTGCATTACATATACTATCCTTGTTAATCTTGTTTGCAACCAAAACCCATTTCTGTAAGGTACCTATTTAAAGTGGTGTTGTTCACCTTCTTTTTCCTTGAGCTGCCTCTTGGCATGGCCGAGCTCTTGCTCCGACCGCTCAAGATCTTTCTTCAGTGCCTCGACCTCCGCTGTTACGCGGCAGAGGTCAACAGCGCAGCCTGCAAACCCATATCGACATATTTTTTAACAACCCTGCGTATATCTTGTAAGATCCTTAGTCCGGCTTTTCTTTCCGAACACCGGACTAAGCATCAGGGGCTACTGTCTATGCGGTATTATATTACTTAATTTTAACCTTCTTACCTCAAAGCCTGTTAGAAGGATATTGCAGGCTTCGGTCAGCCCGCCCTTGGCGAGCTGGACCTTCTCAATCACCGCACTCATGAGAGTGCGGTGTTCTTCCTCGATGGAGGCGCCTTCCAGCGCCTCCAGCAGGTTGTCCGGTGCCTCCGGTTGGACGGAGGCCGCCGGCATCACGGTCCTGCCCCTCTTTCGAGGGTGCTGCTTGCCGGACTCTGGAACCGCTACGGGTTCCGGAGTAGAGTCTGGCACAAAGTCCGGGGGGCTGCCTGACGGCGCCTCCGGAGCCTCCTCCTGGCGCGTCCCCCTGTGGGATTCCGCCTCGTCGTCCTCGGCGCGTGGGGTAGAGGCAGTCGGGATGGAATTTACATCCGACGACGCCAACGACCCGCTCATCGAGTCGGGAAAGTCGTCACCGGCCGGACTAAAGGAACAATGCGGCATTAGAAGGACACTGCGTGACATACAATATACGGCATATGAATGATCCGGATACTTACGATCTTGCCGGATGCTGGGCCCTTGGAGGCCACTCTTCCTCGCCAACATTGATATTGGCAAAACTGTCCGGGGGGATAGTTCTCCCCCTCTTGGACCCTTCGGGCCCCCCGATTGGGGAGGCCTTCCTCTTCTTCTCTCCCTCCTCCGGGAGAGAGAGTTCCTCCTCCTCCTCCTCGTCTTCGGGGGAGGAGTCCTCGTCGTCGTCGTCAGACGCTTGATTGCGGGAACTCTTTCGAGTCCCCGCGGCCACCTTCTT